>CATIWQ010443248.1:0-12871 GCA_949673415.1 Euphorbia schlechtendalii
TTCAGAAGGGATGAGACTATACAGCTCAATGACTCCAGGCCGGAGGAAATAGCAAGGGAATAGCTCGAGCCACCTCTACCCCCAAAGGTGGATGAAGACATGCTAGACATAGACCCTTTGGTAAATCAGTTGAAGGGAACTCAGGCCAAATACATCATCTGGAGGTTGCTGGAGACGTCAAAAAAGCATAGGATGGGTTTAGTCAAGAGGTTGATGGAAATTCCTGCCATGCTTACAACCTCAATAATCGAGATGTGCGCTGCTATCGGGGAAGGAATTGCTCCCCTCAAATGCCATCCATAACTTTTGATCAATCGGAGCTGCTGCAGGAACTGGGCTTGCATAATTGGGCCTTATTTATCAAGGTTCAAATTTTTGATTTTGTGATACCATGTGTGATGGTAGATGATGGCTCGGCTCTTAATCTCTATCCTCTTAAAGTCCTACATGCTCTCCAAATCTGACACAGGGATCTGAGCCTACGATGATTCGAAAAGGGGTGTAGTAGGCAGCTTTGCAGTAGAGGTCACTGTTGGAGGAGTGACCTCCAATATAAAGTTCACTGTGTTGGATATTCCAGTAACTTATTCATTGCTTCTAGGCAGGCCATGGATCCATACAATAGGGGCAGTCCCTTCTACTCTGCACCAGAAGATAAAGCTTTTTCATAAAGGGAGGCTGGTGATGATCGAGGCTGATGAGGAATCAATGATGGCGGCTGCCACATTCGAGGAGAGAATAATGCAAGGGCTGAGGTTGGCAATGGCTACAGAAGAAAAGAAGAAGGGGCGCGGAACTCCGAAGGGATATCGCTTCTTCCCTGTAAGCCTGAGACCTCAAATGAATAAGTAGGGTTTTACCCCTGGAAAAGGCTTGGGAAAATATCATCAGGGGATTATCAAGGCCATCGACCCTATTCTTGTCACACCTAGATTGGGCCTTGGTTTCACCCCAAGCATGAAAATGTACAAGCACAAACGGCCCATGTTCTGTAACATGGTAAGCTTCTGCAAGGCAGAAGGCACTAAGCCATACTTGGGAGAGCCAGAACTGACAATCCTGAATGGGGAGGAAGTTAAAGGACTTGAAATATTCAATGATGTGTTTGACTTCACAACCGGCTAGCTGATTGAGTCCCTTGTTGATGATGAATTGGAAGAGAAACCGACCCTGGCAATAACCCCGGTTGAGGAATATGAAAAAGGTGGAATACTGGAAGATGCGATGATAGCTTTCACTAAGGCTGTTAATGAGTTGATGAAGAAAGGCGATGCGCGAGACCAAGATCTACCAGGCACGATCAAGCTCCTCACTGAAAAGCTGATGCAGACCACTCTCAAAGCAGAACCTACCACTGACGCACTTGCTGCTGTAACAACTAAAGCCCCTCCGCTTGTGGAGGAGGAAATTGATGATGTAATAATGAATATTGCTGATGTTTTTGACAATTTTACCTATGAGGCTCATTCAATGAAGTACGATAGTTTTGCTTACTTGTTTGATGTTCTGCCTGATGGCACCATGCATTCTTATAAACATACACATAAAGTCTCTAACATTCATGATACATCATTAAACAAAATTAACTTGGGTACAAATGAGTCGCCAAAAATGGTGACAATTTCTAATGATTTGACTTTTGAAGAAAAAAGAGAGATCACGAATGTACTTAAACATCACATGGTAGCGTTTTCTTGGTCATATGAGGACATGCCTGGAGTGGACAGACAGATCACGGAACATCGTATCTCGATTGACCCTCGGATCAAGTTGGTAAAACAAAAACTACGTTGCTTAAGGTCGGAATGGCCAAAAAAGGTCAAGGCTGAATTGGCAAAGTAGATTGAAGCTAAATTCTTAGAAGTAGTCAAATACCCGACGTGGCTAGCCAACATTGTGTTAGTAGCAAAGAAGGATGGCAAGGTCAGAGTTTGCATGGATTTTAGGCATCTGAACAAAGCCTCCCCAAAAGATGATTTCCCCCTACTCCACATCGATGTACTAGTCTACAGCGCAGCAAGGGCAGCTATGTATTCTTTCATGGATGGATTCTCAGGCTATAACAAGATACTAATGACAATAACTGACAAGATCAAGATAGCATTCATCATTGAATCGGGCATATACTGCTACAAGGTAATGCTGTTTGGTTTGAAAAACGCTGGCGCAACATATCAGCTGGCCGTCACAACCCTCCTTCATGATATGATCCATAAGGAAGTGGAAGTTTACACTGATGACATGCTTGTGAAGTCCAACACCAAGGAGGAACATCTAGCTATCCTAGATAAGTTTCTCACCAGAATCGAGAAATACAATCTCTGCTTGAACTCGAAAAAGAGCGCATTTGGGGTCACATCAAGGAAACTCCTGGGGCATATAGTCAGCCAAAAAGGAATTGAGATGGATCCTGATAAAAGCAAAGCCATTAGGGATATGCCCGCGCCGAAAACTAAAAAAGAAGTTCGGTCTTTCCTGGGGTCTCTACAATATGTAAGAAGATTTATCACCAGACTCACTACCATCTGCGAGCAAATTTTCAAATTACTATGAAAGGACCAAATAGTAGTTTGGAATGACTAGTGCTAAGTGGCGTTTGACAAAATCAAACAATACTTGTTAAGCCCACCCGTCCTCCACCCACATGAGCTTGGAAAGCCCCTGATCTTATACGTAGCAATTGAGGAATCATCAGTTGGAGCAATGCTTGTTCAAGAACACGAAGATAGAAGTGAACATGCAATATACTACTTGAGCAAAAAATTACTTGAGTATGAGTCACGCTACACCTTAGTGGAGAAAACCTGCACAATGATGGTTTGGTTGACAAAGAAGCTACAACATTACTTCTAATCTTATCATATAAAAGCCATCGTAAAGATAGACCCGATGAAGTACTTGTGCCAGTCACCAACACTAGCTGGAAAATTCTCATGATGGTTATTGCTATTATCTGAATTCGACATCAAATATGTGACCAAAAAAGTATTAATGGATGAGCAATCGCTGAATTTTTGGCAAATCAACCCTTGGATTCCGATTACGTTGAAAATCTAGAATTTCCAGATGAGCAACTAGCATTGATAGAGGATGCATGCGCAAAGTGGAAAATGTTCTTCGACGGTGAAATGAACAGGAACGGAGCTTGCCTAGGGGTTGTATTGATAACACCGCAAAATGAAGTTATACCCCTTTCCAAACGGTTGGAATTCCCGGTAATAAACAACGGGGCAGAATATGAGGCTTGCTTGTTTGGGTTAGAGGCACTTTGAAAGGCACGGGCAAGAGAAGTATCAGTGGTTGGAGACTCAGCTCTAGTTATAAAACAAGCCACTGGCAATTGGGAAATAAGAGAAGAATCACTCCGTCCCTACGTGGAAGCCGTATGGAAAATCTCATAAAAATTTTCCAAATACATCTTCAAACATGTACCTAGGGATGAAAACCAAATGGCAGATGCACTTGCTATACTAGCCTCGATGTGGGAGGGCCTTAGAACTCAGTCAATCAAACCCGTTATATTGCAAATAGCTAAAGAACCCTTCTACTGTCGCCTAGTGGAAACCGAGGAACAAAAAGCTATCGGGAATTGGTCATTCGACATTGTTAAATTTTTGCAGACCAGGGAATACCCAGACGGCGCAACAGACTCTGAAAGAACCCCATTACGGTGGCTAGTTACTCACTTCCGTCTAGTAGAAGGGGATTTGTTTAAACGAACATCAAAAGGGATGCTGTTGAGATGTCTCACAGAACAGGAGGCATTGTTCATAATGAGACAAATGCAGGTGGGAATTGTGGTCCGCACATGAACGGGATAGCACTGGCTAAGAAAATACAACGCCAAGGGTATTATTGGACAACAATGGTCATAGACTGCGTATCGAAAGTACGAAAGTGCCATGAGTGCTAGATTTACGGAGACATCAGTCATCTACCCCCATCTGAACTCCATAGCTTATCTGCTCCTTGGCTATTCTCAACGTGGGGCATCGACATTATTGGCGAGATTCGGCCAAACTCGACTAATGGAAATCAATTCATTATAGTAGCAATTGACTACTTTTCAAAATGGGTGGAAGCCAAATCTTACACCAACATCACCGCTAAGAAGATGGCCAAGTTCATAGAAAAGCATATATTCACCCGATATGGCATCCCACATCACATCGTATCAGATAATGGGGTTCAATTCCAAGGAGCCACATCAAACCTAATGAAGAAATATGGGATCGATCACCATCAGTCATCACCATAGAGGCTACAGGCTAATGGGGCAGTAGAGGCAGCCAACAAGGCGATTAAGAAAATCTTGAGCAAGACGGTCGTCACATACAGGGACTGGGCTGATAAGTTACCATTCGCATTATGGGGATACAGAACGAGCATTAAAACTCCCACCAATCAAACCCCTTTCTCGTTAGTATGTGGGATGGAAGCAGTTTTACCGGTGAAAATGGAAGTGAAATCGCTTCGAGTAGCACTGGAGGCGAGGTTAGAAGAGTCAGAATGGGCAAAGGCCAGATTTGAACAGTTGAACATGATTGACGAACAGTGGCTAAAGGCACTAGATCATTTGCAGATATACCAACAATGCATGGCTAAGGCATACAATAGTCAGGTTAGAGCCAGAAGCCAACCGTTAAAAGCAGGAGACTTGGTTCTGAAACAGATGAGACCCTCGAATGTGGACCAACGGAGAAAGTTTAGCCCAAACTGGGAAGGTCCTTATATCATTAAGAAAATCATGAGCAAAGGAGCAGCCAAGATCATGGACATAGATGGAAATGAATTTTTTAATCCAATCAATCAAGACAAGCTCAGGCGCTACCATGTGTAAAAATAAATTAAACAAACTTACAAAAGCGGTACACCAAAAAAGAGAGGAAAACCAGTCCGCTAGATGGCACTTGGCTACCTGGGCAACAATTAGGACCATTCTTGTATAAAAGCTAGAAATGTCTGTTGAGTTGAAAACCCGTAAAGGGCGGCTTAGGTAAAAATTAGGACATGGTAAAGAATAGAGGGACTACGAGTTAGAAAACTTGCTCTAAGCTAACTGGCGGTAGGACTCAAATCATTGGAAAACATGTACCCTTTTTAAAGCCGTTTAATGAAATGTGTTATGTTTGCAAGGATTTATTTTTATGTTTATATGAATGTGTGCATACAGAATATCGTAAGTAAATAAAATAAAGTTCGACAAAATTTCATAATGTCAAAACAATCCAAGAATAAGCCAAAAACAAAGGTCAGAAAATAAACGGTGAAAACAAATAAGATTAAAGGGTGCCAGTCATTCCACCCTGCGCGCTTCCTCGAAGTATGAGGAAGGGGGTCCAAACCATCTTCATCCCTCTCCCACTCACGAGACACCATAAAGTGCTGATCAGCATCGGGGAGAACCTTGATCTCACCAAGCCATCCACGATAGAATTTATCAGTATCTGTGGTCTCCGGGGTAGTGTAATCTAGTATAACAACTCTAGTGCATGCCCAAAGTCTCCGTATCGCATAAGGTGTTTCAAGACTGAAGTCGTGGAAATGGGTTGAGCATAGAGACCGAGGGACCCGTTGCTAATGCCTTACTACCTACACAGATGAGAAGGGGAATAGGATGTAACGCCAAACAACCCCATCAACAAAACACTAGAATCATGGATGTCAGTAACCACGAACGGAATCTCTAACCAAGGGTTGAGCCAAAGATTCTCAGAAGCTTGGTAGGAGCCCAGAATATCGACCCAAGCACCTTCACTCAGCGAATGATGATCCTTCCTAGTGAAGCCTCTAGGACCATAATTTGAAGGGAGGTACTGAGCCTTCCCTAAGCGTAGATTAATAGTCAAGCAAAGCTTCTCCAACAGCCATAAATACATTAATTCATTTGTTTAAACAAACAATGAAAATCACGCAAGAAAGCGGTAAAGGAAGAGAATCACCTTGAGCAAAGTAAAATGATCTCCTGCCAAATCCAGATTCATCGAAGTAGCATCGAAGTGAACCAGTCTCTCAGCTAAGGCTAAAGCCACAAGAGAAAGGCCTGTGGAGAGTGGGTCAATAATTGACAGCAATCGAAAAGGGGAATCACTCCAACCCCACAAATGAACTCTACCAGAAGAAGTGCAGTCACCATCGAAGGCCACGCTAGATAAGTGCTAGGTGTAATCTCACACCAACTAAGGAAGCTTCAACCCGGAAGCCACCAACATCAGGGGGGCTGATAAAAAGCACCCACTAGACTCCAGGTTCCATTAACCCTTTAGCTTATCTTCACCCCCAAATTGGAAAGAAAGAAAGGCGAAGGAAAGTCTCGCAGGTGATATTGGCGTCGAATCCTTCGAAAAAGGGATCCCTAGGATGGCATGAAACTCCTCAACCAAGAGGCAAAGCTCGAAGTTAGCAAAATGAAAAACATGAGTGGAAGGATCCTAGAACTTTAAAGTAGCGCGAATAAAAGCCATATTCACAAGCCTGGAAGCAAGGTATTTAAGACCACGCAGACCAAAGCTCTCAATCCTTCCCTAATAGGGTCCCCAAACGGTGCGGAGAAAGGCCTTAAGACGCTCGTTATGGGTCGACATCAGAAAGGAAAAGAGCTAAAGAAAATCCCTCAAGACTGGTGTTTCCTACACACACTAACCACATACATTAGCATTAACATTCATTCATACATATACAAAAAAAACATTCACAAACAAGCAAGCATGTTCATAAAATAAAACACCACATGTGAGGACCCGGCACGCTACGACCAAAATCCCCTTTCCTTTTCATAAATCAGAAGTTTTCTTTAAGATTCTACAAAGTAGAGCTATCTAAAAAGTCAGGTTCGAAAAAAAAGAAAAAAAAGAAAGGGGAATCTAAAACTAAAGCTAAAAGGGAACTCCTAAGCATGCACCGCCTACGCGTTATCTCCACCCACCAGATCTCGGGGCAATATGGTGGATATTTCAAAATCCTCAGCACCTAGTCTCTCGGGAGCACCATCCGCTGAACTAGATACAGGAGGAGGCTGGGGAGCGTGAAGAAAACCAGCATCTCATTCTGGAGAGAGGAGCGTCCCAACATCTGAGCTATCAAGCAGGAAATCAAGGTCAAACATAAGAGGCTGGTGAAAGCCCGAGGTGGATGCTCGTGCTTCTGCTTGAGCCTACTTTACTGCAGCATTCTATCTTAGCAACTCATGTTACTGAGCCTCCAAGCTCTGGTGACTAGCCTCCAAACTCTGGTATCGAGCCTCCAAATCCTGATAACGGACTCCTAGCTCCTAGTGACTAACCTCAAGGCCATGATAATAAGCATCTAGACCCTAATGGCTAATATCCAATGACTGAGAGTGAACATCGAGCTCCTAGTAGCATCGCTCAAATTCCTCGCTCCTTACCGCCATATCCTACAGTCATAAAACATGTCATGAAAATCACGCCCATGTACATAAAAACATGGCATTTCATGCATCGCATATGACAGGTCGAGAAAAAACAACATACTCGTATAATCCCATCCTGTGAAAGCATCAGGTCCCTCAATGCAAAGGAATGTCGGGCCACCTAATCCATCTCCTCATGTATGACCTGTAAAATGAAAGGAGTGAGTAAACGAATGTAAAGACATCCCCAAAGATCGCTTGTGATCTAAAACTCACGTGAGTAGTGTCGGAAGGATCATAGGCTAATGTGTGGTAGCTCAGGGGAAGTGGCACCTGCCACGAGGTCCCCATGGAACCCATCAAGTAGAAGGTGGAATTAAGGGGAATCTCGAATCTCCCTTCAACAATGCCCAAAGAAGATGAGCCCCCCCCCGGTCGTAGCATTCAAATCAGGCACTCGAACCCTCTTCCGGATGAATTCCTACAAAGATAGATAAATAATCGGAAACAGGATGAACATGGGTAAAATAGTTAACACATTTCATACCC
Source organism: Euphorbia schlechtendalii (assembly GCA_949673415.1). Lineage (NCBI taxonomy): Eukaryota > Viridiplantae > Streptophyta > Magnoliopsida > Malpighiales > Euphorbiaceae > Euphorbia > Euphorbia schlechtendalii. The sequence continues at coordinate 7,922 of CATIWQ010443248.1, forward strand.
GGCATCCCACACTAGTGCCGCTAGCACTCGCACCAGAACCACCATCAACTCTCTGACCCCTAACTCAAGAAGAGGGTAGCGCCTCCTCTAGCTAAGTCGGTGGGTGAAGTGAGAGCAGCCTCTCCCGAATGAAGGCCTTATAATCACCTCGCTATCCTGAGAGCCTCACACCATGTCCCTCAAAGAATAGCTACGGGTCCTCGGATCAGTGATCACCAAGTGCGCCCAAAATAGTCCAGTGGGAGGAGCAGGCGGAATGCGCCTATCAGACACTAGCTTAGTCCGCTAGAACTGAATACGCTCACCTAGGTACCACTCACGGGTCTGGGTCCCTCAAGGATGAAGTGATGGTGGTCCACATCTCGCCAGATCTCTTTCGCCATATGATAACTTGGGAGACACCGCCAAGGGTTGCGCTCCACTTGAAAAGAAAGAACAACAAAGTCAAGATAAATTTAAAGACAAAAAGGTGATCATATCCATCGAAATGAGATCCATCACTTGCTCAAGAGTCAATCCACAAAGATACTGATAGTAATCAATAGAACCCAAAGCATCCCCCTCGAAAGATGAGCATATCAACACCATACAGGGAGCATCCTCTAGAGCATCAGCAAACTGCGGGGCGGGGAGGAATCGATAAAAGAAGGCCCACGCCTACAAAATAAAAGGGGTTAATTAAAGGTCAACAATCAAAAACCGACATACGCAAATCACAAAGTATGTAAACAATACCTGAAGAACCATAGGGCAGCAACAAGGCGCCCGCAAACGACCCCGCACAACCAAGTCAAGGGTAAAATAAGTCTGTGCCAAGATCGCCCATGGCCAGTTAAAGCCACTAACTCCGTCCAAGTCTACTAGCGACTCAATCAACCCATAGTTGATCTCACTGTTCGAGATAGGGAAGAACGTCACACTCAACAGGGTAGCTAAAAATGACCGGACGTACAGATGAACCTCGACCTCGGAAATCGACTGTCGACCTATCCAGTAATCAAACAACACACTATAACTCAATGCCTGGCCTTTGGGGTCAACACCGAGCAGGTCTCTAACGCAACTACAAGCAATGGAAGCCTTGAAGAACAGCTCTAAAAATGTGTTAAACCAGATCACAGTACCAGTCCATGATAGATCAGTGATCGCCACGATATCAGAAGGAGTGATGGTAACCTCCCCGATTGGAAGATGGAAGGTGTGCGAAATGTTGCACCACCTCTGAGCCAGCGTAACCGATGGCGCATACGGTAATAATGTAGGTCGTAAGGATCGGGCTAGAGAATCGAAACCAGTGGCCTCGATGGCCAGAACGAGCTTGGGGTGAGACAAAGCATGACGATACCATGCCTGGATGGTAGAATACCCACCTATAGGGTGAAGTGTGGGGGACTGCAAAACAAATCAAATAATACGTTTATTAAGCGTAAAAAATACCAAAAATATTTTCTTTAGAATAATTTAAATCCAAAACACGTTTGAATTTTAAATCTTGATTATTTTAAAATCATTCTTCTTCTTATCATTCTCGAAAATTCATCAGACATTCTCGGGTCTTAAATGAATTTAGAACCCGAATCTTATTTGGATAAATATTTTCTTCCGGATCCAAAAAACGTTTGGACTCTGAACTTTAATTATTTTCCAAATCTCTTTTCCACCTAAGAAAATATAAATAATAAAAACAAAAAAAATATATAATAATTACATAGAGGAGCGACCGGGGCCCCGAGAGGCGTCGCTAGAAAAATCCGGCGAGCCCTCGGGACTGCGCCAGGCATCTCTGGCAAGAGACCAAAGGACCCTCGCTAGAGAGTTTGGCGAGGGTCCCTTAGGACCCTCACCATAAATTTTTGCGAGGGTCAGGCACTCACCTATTTTTTTTGTCTTCCTGAAAAATTTTCGGCGTACCTAAATTTGTCTTTATTTAATTTTTCTAGGTTAAAATTCCGCGACATGGTTCAAGGATCAGTTCCAATCTAGTTCCTAAATAGGATAAAATCACATTAAAAATGGTAAATAAAAATGTTTTTAGCAAATACCTCGATCCGGGAAAGGTGAGGCTGACCTGGAAAATCAGGATCCAACATCTCTATGGGGGAAGTAACAGTAAACCCTAGCATACTGTCACTCGCTGCCAAACTGTATGCGACATCAATATTGATAGAAAATACTCCAAGATCACTAGTAGGCTGAGTGAGGCTAGAGATGAAGCGGAGAGCCCTGCCGGAAATCTTTGACAACATGTTTGCTAGAGAGAAGAGAGAGCAAAAGTGTTTAGAGAGAGGGGAAGATAATGAAAAGTGAAAGAATAAAGAAAGGGGAGCCCTATTCATGAAGGAAATAAATGGGCCCCACCTATCTATTTATTTTATTATTTTACAATGGAAGCCTCCTAACACTACGAAACGGTGCACGGGATATCCCCAATATTCCTCAAACTTATTTAATTCTTTTATTCCTCAATGTTTTAATTTTTGATTGAAGGGGCAAAAATTTTTACTCCGTATAAACTCAATCAAATAATCAAAACATTCATTATAAAATATTTATTAACGTTATTTTCTTGATTTGCCACAGAAAACAAGTCAACATCCTACTAAGGAAATTCAAGATCGCCTTTGAAACAAATTCAGGCACCTATCTTCCAAGAGGCAAACGTTAATCGCAGCTGAGAAAAAACCAAATGCCGATAATAATGGGGATGCCGCAGAAAGAAACGGTAGACCCGCCCACAAGGGGCACCAAGCACTTAAATAATTTCGAAGAAAGAAATGGACAACCATACGAAAGCACAGTGCTAGAAAGGAAGGCCTATTTTATCACCAATTGGGAATGAGAAGTCACCAACTAAACCGGTAAGGTATTCTCTCTATCCCTATGCTCGTTTTGTGTGATCATACTGGTTATACAACCAGTGATGATCACACGAGGGTAGTTGTGAGCACGGGATTTTGTACCAGCTCACGCATTCAATGATGATGGTTTTTCGGGATTTTATCCTTGAATCACACAAATTTCGAGTATCCTGATGCATCCGAATGGGAATCCTCTTCATCTCTAAAATCAAAAGGATGTCTTCAATAAAATTATTTTATTCTTTTAATTCCAAAATTAATTAAAAAATCTAAAAAAAGTACAAAAATACATAAAAGAAAATATTTTCAGAAACAGAAACCCGAGGGAGACTAAATCCCTAGTCTGAGGTAGGCATCGGCGAGAAATGGGCTTTGGCGAGGTGAGCTTTGCCAAAACACTTTGGTGTAGTAGACTCGTCAAACTTGACAAGGAAACCTCGCCAAACTGGTTGAGGTAGCCTCGCCATGAAGTTTGGCGAGGCCTCGCCAAACATGGCGAGTGAGCCTCGCTAAACTTGGTGAGGCAGCCTCGCGAAGGATTTGGCGAGGCAGCCTCGCCAAAGTCCTTGGTGAGGCAAGCCTCGCCAATGACACGGTGAAGAGCTTCGCCAAAGACACGACGAGGAGTTTCGCCAAATTTTTTTCCGGCGAGCCCGTCACCGGAAAAACTTTCCTTTTTTGGATTTTCAGGATTTTTTCTATAAATAGTCGGGTCTTTTTCGATTATCAGGGCTTGGAAAAATTTACAGATAAAAATATAGGTTTTAGAACTACTTCCAAGAATTAAGACGAATATTTTTTTGGACTTGCACAACAATTTCTCTTTACCTAAGCAAAAAGGACGAGGAGGATTTTCAACGACCTATAGGATATCTTCGAAGTGGATTCATTCTGTAAGGGTATGCCTCTGAGTTCTTAGAATTGCAATTTTTTTACTTTCAGTGTTCTTCTTCTTCTTCTTATTTCATTTTTGAACCTAGGATTTTTATTTTATTCAAATGTTGTAATTCTTCTTCATCTATTTTTCTTTATTAAAAGGAGATGTATGTTAGAATACCCCCACGAAAAGAATAAAACATATTCCCAGATAACAGCCCTCACCAATTCACCATGCAAGCAATTTCATTAATTCAAATGAGTAACCAACATGCTAATAAAAAGAACTGTTTTATTTAAATAACAAACACATTATCACGATTGATTATTTTAGGCCACACGGGCCTCGCTAATTTGAAAATCAAACATACATGTGATATCCCCTGTGCTAACCTTTGTAGATGCAGGTAGATTAGGATTATATGTATGTTTAGGATTTTAATTTTCCTTCGGGTATCGCAATTTCATTTTTTTGGGAAATGTAATTAATAGGTTAGCGGGCGATTGCATCCCTTGATTTTTAAAGCCTTGTAATCTTTATTTTTCACATTTCCTTTCCGTATTTACTTACTACTTTGTAGATGGTTTATTATTTCTCCTTGTGATAAGTGTATAATTACACTCATTATCATCATAATTTTATATAATAAACACTATAGTTTTAGTCAGTTTTATACTTCATATAAAAGATTTCACGTGGTATGTAGTTGTTTTTTTATGCAAATGCAGATACTAGGTAAATCTTGGGAGTAAAATGAACTAAAGTGGAATTCTATGAAAAAAGAGTGAAAAAGGTAAAAAATGATGCGTGAAACTTGAAGATTTGGCTTAGAATCGAAGCTGTCGAAGATCGGTGAAGTTACAAGGAGATTTTTGAAGAAAACTCAATTCACGATCGTGACAATACCTTGCGGTCGTGACTTGTTCACTTCAGAAACAGAAATCTTCCAATCAAAGGTTCACGGTCGCGAATCACATATCGTGGTCGGGCCATGGACGGTTTTCTGGTATTATCTTCTTAACTATCAACCGCTAGATAAGTATTATTATCCGCCATCAACCTCCATCAACTGCCAACGAAAAGACACTTATCAAGAGTCAACCAATCATGAAAAGGTTCCTATCCATTGTGGATTAAATCAAAGCCTCTCAACCAATCACATTGAAGAGATGCAATCTTTCACCAATGGATGTGACTCTTCATTTGGATAGACGC
>CATIWQ010443285.1:0-10571 GCA_949673415.1 Euphorbia schlechtendalii
AGATTTACCTAGTATCTGCATTTGCACCAAAAACAACTACATACCATGTGAAATCTTTTATATGAAGTATAAAAATGACTTAAATTATAATGTTTAGTGTGTAAAATTATATTGATAATAAGTGTAATTATACACTTATCAGTAAGCACTCAAGGCACCCTCTATAGCTCCTAGGGAGGCCTCCTCTTTAGACATCACTTGCAGCGCTACATTAAAATCATTCATGGACAAGGACTTCTTTCTCCCTATCTTATGAAAGAAAACTTTGGGATCATCATTTGTTTCACTCCCTTGTATAGGTTGAAAGTTGTGAGGAACTCTAAGGTGAGGTCCCTATAGGCAGGGTCATCAGGCTCTACAAAAGACATCATCCCAACAGCCTCTAGTAAACCCTTAACCTCATTAGCAAGGTCTAAACTGATCAAAGTAGACTAGTCAAACCTCCTTCAGCCTTGAAATGGAAGCTGAGAGAGGGCTTTGAATTTGGTAGAGTCAGCTTTCATTAGAGAAAATGGAACACCTTACATTCCTTTATTGAGGTGTGAGGTTTTCATCGCTTCCCACAGTGGTGGAAGGCTAAGATACAAATGGGGTGGGCTTTGAGTTAGAAGCTTTCACTTTCATAGACATGGTGGAAAAGGAAATTTGTTAGCATAAGGAAAACGAAAATGGCGGAATTGCTTTGAGAAGAAGAAGAGATTTTTTTGCTTGAAGTGTGTAGAGAGAGAAAAAGTTAAGGTATAAAAAGGGGAGAGAGAAACTGTTTGAATTTGAATTTCAAATTAAAGTGGCAGTTGACAAAGAGATAATAACTTCAAGTGGGAAGAGATAAGAGGGGAGAATTCAAAAAGTGAGAGAAACGGTCACAACTACGAAACGGTATTCAAAAACAAAACTTGGCTGTTTTTTTTTGAGATAATTATCCCCAAATTACTACTTAAATTAATTTAAAAGTAATTAATTAATTAAAAGAAGAAAAATTAATAAAAGCCAAAAGAGGTATTCAGATATGTGCAGATTATTGGCTGAAATCATTAATGCAAATAATTAACTAATTACTAGCAAAAACTATTCCGTAATATACTAAAATTTAAAATAAGTAAGGGATAAATTCTATGTAAAGAAACAAGATGAGAATAATAAAAGATTTGAGTAATTAATTAAGGATTTGATGCATGCAAAAAGTAGTTGTTGGGGAGGAAAGAGACTCTTACACACGCCTCCTATCATTATGCATGTTTTCCAATAAAGTAAGAAAGAGATTAATTCAAATTAATAAGTAACTTTTCAAAATTTTTCTAAGTGTTATATACCAAAAATTATACAGGTTGCTGCCTTGTGTCAACGAGCTCTTCCTCATACTTGAATATTTACAAAGCCTTCAACTTAGGCCATGAAGGGCTTCTCGATGCTTTCTTAAAAAATTTTTACTTCATCTGGTGCATGAAGCGGGCACCAGTGGTCAAGTTCTTGTAAAGGGGGCTTAATGAAGAAGACATCCTCTGTAACCTCTGTGGTCTCCTTGGATAGATATGGCTTCAGCCTTTGCCCATTTACTTTAAAGACCTCCCCTTTTGAGTTCGAGATCTCCAATACTCCATGAGAGAAGACCTTGTTCATAGTGAATGGACTTGTCCATCTAGATTTCAACTTTCTTGGAAAGAGCTTCAAACGAGAGTTATATAACATGACATTCTATAAAAAAAACTCTTTTTCCAAAATTCTTTTATCATGCCAAGCCTTAGTTTTTTCTTTGTAAATCATTGCATTTTCAAAGCTGAACAACCTAAACTCTTCAAGTTCATTAAGTTGGAGTTTTCTTACCTCCCCCACCTTTTCCCTATCAAAGTTCGGAAAAGTCAGTGTCCACAGACCTTGAACTCTAGTTCTAGAGGAAGGTGACATGCTAGTCTATACAATAAAAAGGGTGACATGCCAATAGGAGTTTTATATGCTATTTTATAGACCCACAAAGCATGATCTAACTTATTTGCCCAATCCTTCCTAGAACTATTCATGGTCTTCTCTAGAATTCTTTTTATCTATCTATAAGATATCTTGACATGTCCACTAGTTTGAGGGTGGTATGGGGTTGCAAGTCTATGTATCACTCCAAACTTAGATAACAATTTTTGAAATTGAGCATTACAAAAGTGTGTTGGTCCTAAATGGCTTAATATAAATAGTAGAGGGGGGGTGAATGCTTTACTTGGTTCTTTTTAGTGATTTTAAAAGTTCTTTTCCAATTTATGTTTTTAGATGTGTGCTGGGTGAAACTTAGCTGAGATGAGTCTAAAAACTATCAAATGCTGATAAGTGTATAATTACACTTATTATCATGACATTTTCAATCATTAAACATATGGTTTTGTTTTATTTTATACTTCATATAAAAGAGTTCATGTGGTATGTAGTTGTTTTTTATGCAAATGCAGAAACTAGGTAAATCTTGGAAGTAAAATGAACAAAAGTGAAATTCTATGCAAAAAGAGTGAAAAAGGTACAAAAAGATGTGTGGAACTTAAGGAATTGGTAAAGGATTGAAGATGTCAAAGATCGGTAGAAATCGCAAAGAGGAATCATGTGAAAAAGGCATGTCACGATCGTGACATATATATCGTGGTCATGACTTGTTAACCTTCACAATAGAAGTTACCAACCAGGCATTCACGGTTGCGACATACATTCACGGTCACGAACTTGACGATTTTTGGTCAATTCTTCTCTTCTTTCAACCGTCAGATAAGAACGATCAACCGCCATCAACTACCAATTGAAAAGACACCTTTTGGAAGTCAACCAATCATGAAAAGGTGCCTTTACATTGTGGATGAGGATGAATCTTTGCATCCAATCATATTGAAGTGATGCAACTCTTCGCCAATGGACATGACTCTTAGTTTGGAAAGACGCAACCCTTCAGACTCTATAAATAGGGTTCAAAACTCAACAATTTCATGGTGCATTATGGTGCATGGTTATGGCATAGTTAAAAGGCGTTGAATGATAGTGTGCGTGTATAGACAAAGAGTGTAATATCTAGATTTCGCTACGTTCAAAGTCTTAGCGAGAAAAATGTATAAGTGATTCGATTCCTATTTCAATCACTATATTTCTGCACAAATTCGAGCGTTTATTGTATGAGTGTAATTGCAAAGCACTTATCAATAAAATTTTTGTTCTTCAACATTCTTTTATTCGAAATTCATAAAGAATAGCATCCTAGTTAAGGTTCTGTACGAGTCGAGACTGGATTCAAAGTAGACGCAGGAATTGCGGGAATTGATAACTCCCATTAAAGAATGGATACAGTTTGATCAACTTTAGCTTTCACTTGCATACCTTACAACTTTACTTTGTTTTCTGCTTATACTTTCTATTTCGAAGTTTATGATATGTCTATGTATCATAACGAGTAATTCATTTTGTGTCATTTATATTAATCAAGTTATATGCTTTCGAGTTAACTTTAAGAGTGATTTCGGGGTTAACAAGATTATGTATAATCACTAGATCTGTGATTATAACGCTGTTTAGTGAGCCAACATTTTTGGAGTGGTACTTTGTTAAATATGGCTATGTGAGAGCGACCCATACTAAGCATAGTAATATAGTTATCCAGGTTCTTATAAGTGTCATAATTCATTTACCCTATATTTAGAAAAGTCATCTCATGTGTTGCTCTGCTGTGAACTATTGATTATTAGGGCGTCTAGAACCTTATTTGTTGAAGTTATCTAGTGTACAAAATATTCTTGATGATTTTGCATGTTTTTCTCTGTTAAACTTGTTCATGGGAATATCTCTATATTTTACATCTTCTCTAGTTTGTTCATACATCTATCCATTCATCCGTCTATCATCCAAACCCCTCCAATATAAATTCCATATTTTCATTTACCCCGTTACTGTTGTTGGTCTTTAGAACCGAATTGCTTCCCTGTGAAATCAATATCTTTTAAAACTACATCGAAACTGTATACTTGCAGTGGTCACCATTTTTCTATTTGATAAGTGGTATTGACAACACCTGTTCATATTTTAAACACTTATCTTATCGGTAGAAAGGTGGGGAACAAGGTTTTTGGCTTCATCATCGAATATAAGCCCTCAAAACAAATAAAGTCAAAACCTTGCGATCAACTGCTCAGCTTCGCTGGCATAATTTATCTTCAATTGCTGCTAGACTTGTTCATCGATGATCGCAAGGTTTTGACTCTACTAATTCTGAGGGCTTATATTTTATAATGATGCCAAAAACCTTATTCCCGCCTTCTCTACCGATAAGATAAGAGTTCAAAATACGAACATGTGTTGTCAATACAGCTTATCATGTAGAAAAATGGTGAGCACTGTAAGTATACAGTTTCGATGTAGTTTTAAAAGATATCGATCCCACAGGGAAGGAATTAAGTTCTTAAGACAAACTAGAGTTATGGAACAAAAGAAAATAAGATAATTTATATTGGAGGATTGGATTGGTGGATAGATGAATGTACAGATGTATGAATAGACTATAAAAGATACAAATTATATAGATATTCCCTAAGAGCAAGTATACTAGAGAAAAATATGCAAAATCATCAAGAATATTTCGTACACTAGACAATTTTAACAAACACGGTTTTAGACTCACAAATATTTAATAATTCACCGCAAAGCAACACATGAAATGATTTTTCTAGATCTAGGGAAAATGAATTATGACACTTATAAGAACCTGGTAAACATTAATACTATGCTTAGTACCGGTCGCTCTCACATAGCCATATTTAGCAAGTTACCACTCCAAAAATGTTGTCTCACTAAACAGCGTTATAATCATAGATCCAATGACTATACACAATCTTGTTAACCCCGAAATCACTCTTAAAGTTAACTCAAAAGCATATAACTTAATTAATATAAGAGACGCAAGATAAAATACTCGTCATGATGCATAGACATATCATAAACTTTGAAATAGAAAGTATGAGCAGGAAAAAAGGTAAAGTTGTAAGGTATGCAAGTGAAAGCTAAAGTTAATCAAACAGTATCCACTCTTTAATGGGAGTCGTCAATTCCTGCAATTCCTGCGTCTACTTTGAATCCAGTCTCGACTTGTATAGAACCTCAGCTAGGATGCTATTCTTTCTGAATATCGAACAAATGAATGTTAAAGACCGAAAACTTTTATTGATAAGTGCTTTGCAATTACACTCATACAATAATCGCTTTAATTTGTGGAGAAATCTAGTGATCGAAATAAGAGTCGAATCACTTATACATTTTTCTCGCTATAACTTTATACTAGCGAAATCTATACAATTTCTACTCTCTATCTATGCACACACTATGCACTATTTTTCCACACAACACCACCCACATGTCACGAAATTGGTTGAGTTTTGAACCCTATTTCTAGAGTATGAATGGTTGCGTCTATCTAAACGAAGAATCATGTCCATTGGCGAAGAGTTTCATCACTTCATTGTGATTGGATGCAGAGTCTCATCTTTATCCACAATGGATAGGCACCTTTTCATGATTGGTTGACTTCCAAAAGGTACCTTTTCATTTGGTAGTTGATGGTGGTTGATGGCGGATGATCTTTTTTATCCGGTTGTTGGTAGTTGAAAAGATATAACCAATAACCGTTACAAGTCGCGACCACGAATCCCATGTCATGATCGTGAACATTGGTTGGCATTTTTCTGTTTATGAAGAGTGAGAAGTCGTGACCGTGAATAGGTGTCACGATCGTGAAATATCGTTTCTTCATGATTCTTCTTTGCAACTTTGTTGATCTTTAACAACTTTGATCCTAAGCCAAATCCTTGTGTTCCAGACATCGTTTTGCACCTTTTTCATAGAATTCCACTTTTGATCATTTCACTCCCAAGATTCACATAGTTTCTGCACTTGCATAAAAAACAACTACATACCATGTGAAATCTTTTATGTGAAGTATAAAATGAATCAAAACCATATCATTTTATGATTGAAAATGTCATGATAATAAGTGTAATTATACACTAATCACACCACCACACTTAACTTTTGCCTTGTCCTCAAGGTAAACACAACAGAAGTGTATAAGATTGTAATTCAAGTGCGTACCTCATTTGGTGAAAGACTATTATAATGAGTACCACATTTCCACGTTGCATAAGATTCAATAAATTAGTAATGTGTAATTTATATTGTCTAGTTGCATACCTTTGCTCTTAATGGAGGGTCAACCGAATCGCATCTTCATATAAGTGTTATATGCTTACTCGAATATTTCCTTCTCTCAAGTATAGTGTAAAGTATGAAGGACAATGGGAGCACACTTTGAAAAGTTTAATCTCAAGGCATTTTTAGGTAACCTAGGATACTAAAAACACTCTTAGTGGTTTCATTTTATGCGCCATACCACTCTCCCCTTTTTTATTGGTTGCATTTTATGCTCCATACCACTTTCTCTCATTCATTTTTTAAGCATATGTTTTTTAAGTACAGATTTGTACTTTCCACCCATTTTTCATGCTATGCTACTTTTTTCCTTTTTCACTCATTGAATGGTTGCAGTTTCTGTTCCGTACCATTCCTCACCTTTTGCATAACTCATTGGTTATCCTCTCTTTCTTTTGATTTTTCTCTCTTAGTACCCTCATCCTTTATTGATCACTTCAAAGTATTATGGCTATAGTTTCCTAACACTTTAAACACACTCAATACTTATAGGATGTATTCGAGAATAACAGATAAAACTCATAGTAAGAACACTACTAGATATTACTTCACTGAAAACTTATCGGTAGCATTAAACTAAAACTATATAACTTATACTAATTCTTGTTGCATTGAATTATATATCGAAACTTACTTGGAATATTGCTTTCAAATGTTACTCATCACTCATCCTTGCCAAATGCTAAATGTTGTGCCAAAAGCGGTCACACTCTCAACTTGTGGTCATACTCGAAACAAATAATTTTTGTTCAAAATTTACACTAACATCAAACTTAAAATACCTAACACTCACAATAACCTTGGAACAAATGTTAGTATAGTATAGGTATGGATAAAGTATAAATAACACAAAATCAAGAAAATTTTCATATTCTTCAAATTTTTTTAGTTTATTCAATTTTTTTGGTTTATGGGATTTTTTACTAATGTCCCCCCACACTAAAGAACACAATGTCCTCATTGTGGAAGACTTTGTTAAAATTGAAAATCTTAAGATCTAAAAACAAATGTCTAGTCTAAAAATTTTGAAAAAGAAAAGTAAATAAAGAAATGAAAAGAGCAAACCCATTCTATTGAGAAGGTGAATCTGGAGGACTTGGAGTAAATTGACAATTTTGTTTCCTAAAGAAGGATAGTAATTTTCGAAGCATTGATTTATTACTCTTCTTTAGAATCTTCATGTCTCTTTTCATTACTCCAAGTTCTTCTTGGCAATTATCTAACTTTTGCTGCATACTCACCTTCCAATCTTCTGGAGCTTCATCTTCTTCTTCTTCTTTCATCGGAGCCTTTCCAGGACGATGTCTAGTGGTTGGATTAGATGGGCCAACGGAAGAATCTTCATGAGTCAAGATTAGCTTCTTGGTGCAGTTGGAATAGGAGTACAAAGAATAGACACCATCCTTCTCTTGTAGAAGTCTGGTATTCTTCAAATAATTCCCATCCATATAACGAAAATACTCACCCGGTTGTTAAACATAGGGGAGTTCGTTTCTTGCACCCAAGATGATAGCGGTGATAATTTTGGCCACCCCAATCTTGTTCCTCATACTTGTAGAATTCTTCTTCATCATATCCCAAATAATATCCACGAATTTTGCTTTTTACTTATTCAACGCATAAAAAAACAAACAAATCTCTCTTTTGGACTTTGGTGTTCTCTACTCGACAAAATACCGAAGTAGAAAGTTATTTGTGGAGTAGAAGAATGCACTCATCCTTAATCAATTTATTAGGAGAATTTTTGGGAACGAAGGTTCTCTTACCCGTTGATTCTTCCCAAACTCAATTTGCTTGAAAAGTATCCGTCAAGCTCGATGAATTTTCAATTTTGAACCCGAACCAAGCACTCATCATCTCTCTTGTGATGGTGTAATGTCTTCCTTGGTTGCGAAATTGAATCGCCCTCTTCTTCTTATCTTCAAAATTGAATGTCACAAAACATTCCAAAATCCAATCACGATTTTGTGGAAATCACATTACCACAAATCGGCTTAAACCCAAATCAGCAAGATACATCCCCATTTGTTCATGGAGTCCCAAAGTCTCCAAGAAAACCATATCAAGAAAAATCATGCCGTTGATTTCCAATTTGTTGAGAATTTGGAATCCCTTTCCTTCTTCTCTTGTATAAATCAGAAAAGGACATCCAAAATCTTGTTGATAATTAGGGATTTATCTTCTATTTGCGACTACCTTAACACAAGGCATATTGGTTTTTGTTTTGAAGTAAAGGTTTTTGAAAAAAGGGTTTGAAAAGGTTTTGAATGTAGAAGATGAAAGAATCAAAACTTTTGTAAGCTTTGTAGAAGGTTATGGTGGTTATGGATTCAATCTAGACCTTTATATAGATATCTAATGGGTCATTGATTTGCCAAAATAGTCAATATAGCCGTTCGTCTTTCAAACTAGCTGTTATTGGTAGTTTTAACCATCTATCTCGTGTTAAATCATGAGCTGTGATGGTCATATTCTGCTTAAGTTACCATCACGAAGGCCTGTCATGATCATGACTTTCCTCACGATTGAAACATAAAGTTTTACTGCATATTGTCACGGGCGCGATCTGTAGTCGCGATCTTCTTCAGTTATTCCATTTCTTTGATTTTTAGACTTAGTCTTAAAATAACTTAGAGAAATAAACATGTTAAATATAAATAATAATATTTACTATTTTGATACCTGGAAAGATTTATGGTGAAGATAGTAATTGAACATCAACGTCCTGTTGTTCAAATTTATGCTCAAGATAAGGCTTGCATCTGTGGCCATTGGTTCGAAAAATGACTCCATTTTCGGCTTTTAATTCCAATGCTCCATTGTCAAATACTTGAATAACTTCGTAGGGTCCCTTCCAATGAGATTTGAGTTTTCCAGGGAACAAGTGAAGTCTGGAATTATATAAGAGAACTCTATCTCCAATCTTAAACTTCTTTTCCCGTAGTTTAGCATCGTGCCAACATTTTGTCTTCTCTTTATAGATCTTTGCATTTTCATATGATGACAAACGTAGTTCTTCTAATGCATTTAAGTCCAACTTTCTCCTTTCATCGGCTTTGTGTAAATCCATATTCAAATTCTTCAAAGACCATAAAGCCTTATGCTCTAATTCCTACCGGTAAATGACAAGCCTTTCCGTAAACCAACTTATACGGTGTCATATCAATAGGTGTCTTAAAAGCTATTATGTAATCCCATAATGCATCATTTAGCTTAGTAGACCAATCCTTCCTAGAATTTGAGACAGTCTTTTCAAGAATCCACTTAATTTCTCGATTAGAAATTTCTACTTGACCACTATGGGGTAGCTACCTTATGATGTACTCCATACTTATGCATCAAGCTTTCAAAAGTCTTATTGATGAAATGTGAACCTCCATCGCTAATTATGGTTCTAGGAAATCCAAATAACACCTACTCTAGCATCATTCTTACCATATGTGCTAGCTTCAACCCATTTTGAAACATAATCAACTACAACCAAAATGTAATTATTACCATTAGAGGTAGGAAATGATCCCATGAAATCTATACCCCAAACATCAAAAAGCTCCACTTCTAAGATGTTTTTCAGTTGCATCTCATCTCCTCGACTTATGTTTCCTATTCTTTGACAATTATCACAATTCTGAACAAAATCTCTAACATCCTTAAACAATATTGGCTAATAAAACTCACTCTCTAGAACTTTCGCAGTGGTTTTTGCTAGTCCTAAATGTCCTCCATGTATACTATCATGGCAATGACTTAAAACTGAAGAAAAGTTAGTATCATCTATACATCTGCAAATAATACCATCGGCACATACCTTAAATAAATAAGGGTCATACCACATAAATGATCTAATATCCTTAAGAAATTTTTCTTACCATTAGAATCTAAATGAGAGGGTAAAGTATGCATAACCAAATAATTTGCAAAATCAGCATACCATGGACTAACAATATGTTTAACAAACATAAGATTTTCATCTGGAAAAAATTCATTAACGTCACCAGTTTCACCTATAGGCCCCTTATCATCTTTTAGATGAGATAAGTGATCAGCTACAATATTATCACTTCCCTTTTTGTCCCTTATTTCTAAGTCAAATTCTTGTAAAAGAAGGATCCACCTAACTAATCTAGGTTTTGCATCTTTCTTAGCAAACAAATATCTCAAAGAAGCATGATCTGTATAAACTATTACTTTAGACCCAATCAAATATGATCTAAATTTATCACATTTATATACGACTGCTAACATCTCTTTTTTAGTGGTAGTGTAATTGCATTGTGCAGAAGATAAAGTGTGCCTCACATAATATATTGCATGCAAATTCTTTTGATACCTTTGACCTAATACACAACCAACAG
>CATIWQ010443317.1:0-20802 GCA_949673415.1 Euphorbia schlechtendalii
ATAAAAGGCGAAGATCTCCTCTGAATTGGGTCAAATGCAACATCGATTGTGTTCTAGGAACCTAGAAAACAACTTAAAAATATCTATTTTATAGGATTGCCCATAACTTGTATCTTTTTTTTACGGTGTAAATAATTATAATCTTCCCATGTTTTGATCAAATACACTACTACCTTCTATGTTATGAAAAATAATTATTATCTCCCTACATTTTACGATTTTCATACTATAACCTCCATGCATCTTTGAATATGTGTATTTTTATCAAATTCTTAACATAACAAGTATTTGTTAGTATATTTAGTTTTATTTTGTTTGTATTACGAGGTTTGTAATAATAAAAAGTACATTTTTGACAATTTGTAAAACATATTTGTAATTTTCAAATGTATAATTTCATTGGATAAAATAACAATAAATAACTTTTTTGAGCAATTTTAATCCATAACATATTAAAATATGATATATAGGACCAATTTTTATTCATTAGCATGTATTATGTTAAATGTTAAAAAATTTGATGTAAAATGAGATAATATCTAACACAAGGAGGTTGTAGTATGAAAAAGGTAAAACGTAAGGATGTGTAAATTATTTTTCAAAACACGGAAAATACTAGTGTATTTGTTCAAAACACAGGGAGGTTATAATTATTTACCCAAATGTAATAGTACTTTAGTGTTGTTAAAGTTTGAATACTGGATTGTAATTGATTTTTTCATGATTTCTAATACAAAATTTTTGAGATATAATAGAATAAATAAATTATTATAAAGTATATAAAATTTGTATATTAATTTGTTTGTTTAATCACGTAATAGAAGACTGTACAAATCTAATGTTTTGAGGCGGAAAATGAGATTAAAGCAAGAACAATGTGGTTTTGAATGAGAATATTCAACTATGAATGCAGAGAAAACCAGTAAAAGGGAAAAAGGTTTCTTTGATTAAAACTGAATAATAGAGAGTACATTTCATTGATACAAGTAAACGGGAATTGTTGTTACTTATATACACAAGCTACATAATTGAAAGCTATAACAAACTAATAATAGCTTGATTGACAACTTGCATAATCATGTAATTGAAAAACAGAAAAGAGTTATCATTGTAGCATATTTGCTTCTCTGTGTTTAAGTGTAGCTTGAGCTCAGTTGTTCCTAATGTAGCCTTCAATGTGGTGAAGCTATACTTCATCAGCCCCCCTCCCCCACAACAAGCTTCCTGTGAGTTGTGGATCAAAGGCAAGAAATTCATCTTCTGTAGAGCAGGAGCCATTTTTCCTATTAACAAAGGTTTACCAAACATGTCTGCCAACTCTTGGTTGTTGACACAGATGAAGGAGATAGCATGCCTAAGTCAACTTTGCTTTTTTCAACATAACAATCTATCTCTATGTGCTTTGTTCTTTCATGGAAAATAGGATTTTTAGCTATGGTGATTGCAGCATGATTGTCACAATAAAGTGGCATTTGTAAAGGAATTTTTACCTTGAGAATCTTGTAAGAGATAGAGGATACACTGTACTTCACATATGGGTTGTGCCATGCTCATGTACATTGACTTAGTAGTGGATCTACTAACAGTGGATTGCTTCTTAGTTTTCTATGAGATCATTGAATCTCCCAAGAAAATGCAGTAGTTTGTCAATGATTTTCTATTGAGTTTACAAGTTTCACAGTCTGCATCACAATTTGTAGTGATTGTGTTAGACATGATGTATGCTCTAGAGGTAATTAGGGTAATATATATTAATTAGTTATAATTTACAAACGGTTTCAGATTATTATTAATAACAATTGAGGCACCTATGTTATTTATTAGTGCTTTTAATTTATTTATATATCACACTAGTATCATATATATATATATATGCACATTGATAAAACAAAGTACATGACTACTTCATAGTGTAAAAGTGTGAGGACATGGTGGGAGCTATATGGTGCGAGAACTACACATATGTGTTACTTTGAAAAGTCTATATATCCCTAGTCATAGTTTCATTGAGACTGGACATCAATGAAGTGAACAAACTAGCATGTGTAGACTTACTCCTTAGATTAGATCGAAGCAACTGATCTCACGAGTTGAATGTGGTACCTTGAGTTAACAAATGAATGTATTCGGGTAATATATTGGAGACTGCTATAAGACAGACACTCAGAAATAGCTATATCCATGTGTTGGTATCATGTCCTATTGCAATACCTGAGATACTAGTTACCTTATGTAGGAGTTGCTATACTTTGAGTCGTACTTATTTATACCCTGGCGATCAGGATGATATTGGTGATTACGGGTATAGTGATGATCACATGTTGGTAAGCCGAGTAGTCAATACTTGTTAATCAAGACAGTTTTTGAACATGCAAATGTTACAAGGTGGAATTTCAAAACTTAAAATTAACCTAAGGATCTCCTAAGCATGTCATGATTAATATAATCTCAGTTAAATGCTTTTAGGTTTATAAAGCTTATAAAAGAAACCTAGTATCTAAGTTTAGAACATTATCAGTTGATGCATGCTTCTCTTTCTTTTGGACGCGGCATTCCCTTAAAGTAATTCGACAGAACTTTATTAGCATAAGCTTCCAAACTAGGATAGCCTCCACGATTAATCCTCACGAATCTTCACCGACCAAAATCTCGTTTGAGGAAGAACCTGTTAGTAAACAACAACTTCTAGACTGCTCGAAAATCAACCCGAAAATAAATCGAGAAGGCTCACTTTAGAAAGAGCCTTCAAAAGAATACTTCGTTGTTTGGAGAAACTCGTGGAGGATCTCTCACAATAAACGAAGAAAGAGATGTTGAACTCAGAGAGAAAGGCTGAGCTAAAGTATTGAATAAAGAGGAGCTGAAAGCCTATATATAAGGAAAAAGGGGAGTGTTTGACTCCCCCTCAAACTCAAAGTGGGATGGGAATATTCCCATCCCACTTAGCGGGTTATCTGTTTGGGTCAATAGGACCCACGGGCTAACCCATGGGTCTCTAACAAAGCAAGCCCTTGTAGGCTTGCCTTCTACCGCAAGCATGGGCTTGCGGGCTACCCACGCAAGGGCTGCATTTGGCAGCATTTATGGGCTTACCCCGCGCGCTAGCGACCCGCGAGCTTTTCAACTCGCGGGGCAACCATGCAGGCTCCACTCCGAATAACCCATGTACGTTTGGGGTCCACTCTCAATGGGAATTCCCTTATTCCTCCCTGTGCAACTTTTCCCTATTTTCTCTTTATTCCCTTTAATTATTAATTCGATCCAACCAATTAATAATTCTTCTGACGAATTTGACAACTAAATTTTCTCGGCATAGACCTAGTATATAGGTTCTTTACTTTATCCAATAAAGACCCAAAGTGTGTAACCACATAGGATCCCAAAGTATTGAGCCACTAAAGGTTAACCTAAACTTGGCTTCCCATCCGGGAACTTTTAAGCTCAATATTCCAAATAGATATGGAACTCGATAGCTGTGGAAGATCAAATGGGCTTTCTAGCAAAGGTGTGTGATTCCTCGATACTTAGAACATCACGTGCTTGTGACTTGATCCGGTTTTGCATTAGTGACCAATACAATACAATCCTTCCATCAGGTTATGTACCATCTAGTTAATTGAGCTCAGATTAAGTGTTATCTCATGTAATAGCTGTAGCTATCCTGGAATTAGACTTGTTCAAGAAGAACACCACTTGACCATTATGTATCAAGATTGACTAGAAACCCATTCTATCAATCTTATACTCTGATTAGATGTTTATGAGTGTGTCACTTCAAAAAGGGGCCCTAAGGTACATGTCCCACTATATCACTATATTAGGAGTGATGGATCCCATCTTGACTACTCGGCTTACCAACATGTGATCATCACTATGCCCGTAATCACTAGTATAATCCTGATCGCCAGGGTATTATGAGCGGGCGATTGATAAGTGTATATTTACACTTATTATCATATTAATTTTACACACTAAACACTATAGTTTAAGTCATTTTTATAGTTCATATAAAAGATTTCACGTGGTATGTAGTTGGTTTTTATGCAAATGCGGATACTAGGTAAATCTTGGGAGTAAAATGATCAAAAGTGGAATTCTATGAAAAAAGAGTGAAAAAGGTGCAAAAAGGTACGTGGAACTTAAAGATTTGGCTTAGAATCGAAGCTATCAAAGATCGGTGAAGTCACAAGGAGAATTCTAAAGAAAAATGTAATTCATAGAACCATTCCCGATCATGACCTGTTCTTCTTCAGAACAGAAATCTACCAATCAAAGATTCATGGTCGTGACTTGTATATCGCGGTCGTGACTTGGACGGTTTTCTTGTTTTATCATCTTAAGTACCAACCACTGGATAAGCATGATCAACCGCCATTAACTACCAATGAATAGACACCTATCTGAAGTTAAACAATCATGAAAAGGTGCCTATCTATTGTGGATCAGATTGAAGCTTCTCAACCAATCACAATGAAGTGATGCAATCATTCACCAATGGACATAACTCTTCATATGGATAGATGCAACCCTTCTTACTCTATAAATAGGGCTCCAAACCTTACAATTTTGTGTAGCAAGGAGTGCATTAGAGTGAAAGAGTGAAATATAGTGTGTGTATAGATAAAGAATTCACTAAGTTCATAAGTGTTAGCGAGAAAATGTTTAAGTGATTTGAATCCTTGTTTCGATCACTAGATTTCTCTATATTCTCGAGCGATTGTTGTATAAATGTACTTGCAAATCACTTATCAATAAAAGTCTTTGTTTTTCAATATTCGTTTGTTCGATATTCGCAAAGAATAGCATCCTAGCAGAGGTTCTATACGGGCCGAGACTAAAATCAAAGCAGACGTAGGAATTGCGGGAATTGACGACTGCCATTAAAGAGTGGATACGGTTTGATCAACTTTAGCTTTCACTTGCATACCTTACAACTTTGCTTTGCTTTCTACTTATACTTTCTATTTCGAAGTTTATGATATGTCTATGTGTCATAATACGTATTTCTTGTTAAGTCTTTTATATTAATCAAGTTATATGCATTGGAGTTAATTTTAAGAGTAGTTTCGGGGTTAACAATATTGTGTATAATCATTGGATCTTTGATATAACGCTTTTTAGTAAGCCAACATTTTTGGAATGGTAACTTGCTAAATGTGACTATGTGAGAGTAACCCGTACAAAGCATAGTATTGATGCTGTCCAGGTTTATATAATTGTCTTAATTCATTTGTACTAGGTTTAGAAAAGTTATTTCATGTGTTTCTCTGCAATGAATAATTGAACATCTGAGTATTTTGAACCGAGTCTGTTAGATTAGTTTAGTGAATCGTAACATCTTTTTTGAACTTGCATGTTTTCTCTGCTATCCTTATTTCGTAGGGAAAATCTATATATTTAGATTCTCTAATCTTTCATATCTATATTTGCTCATTCTTCATTCTAACCCTCCTCTCCAAAATATCAATACATTTTATTCTCTTTATTCTTTTTCTCTATTTGTTCTTTAGAGCTAGCCCTTCCCTGTGGGATCGATATCTTTTAAAACTACATCGCAACTGTATACTTGCAGTTATCATCATTTTTCTATTTGATAAGAGGTACTGATAACACCTATACTTTATGGAAAAATGTTTTTGGCACCATTAATATATAGCCAAACTCTTTGCAAAAAAGTTAATAAACTTATCAGTAGAAAAGTAGCGAACAAGTTTTTGGCACCGTTGCCGGGGAAGGCAAGTGTGTTCTAGAGATCGAAATTTCCTGGGAAGAAATTGCGTTCTAGAGATTTAATTTCTAGAAAACAGGCAATTATATTTTACATGTTATTTAGATTTATTTTTATTTATGTTATTATTTAAATTATGTTGTTATTAACATATTTTTCTTACTTTTTCATTGAGTTTTCTTTCTAGCATATGCATGCCAAGTACGCTTAGTTCAGGAGAAAGTTTGGCATCTTTCAAATAAAAAATATAATGATTGGTAGGACAAGAAGACGGGAATATAAGAGACAAGAAAGAAGTATGGCTAATAATCAAGACCAAGTTGAAAACCCAAATCCAAATCCAAACCAGGATCAAACTCAACCAAGGCTTATGGATTATGTTATTCTGACCATCAATGGTAACAATCAAGGAATTGCTAGACCATTGATTGATGAGAATCAGTTTTAATTAAAACCAGCATTACTTCAAATGATTAGCAACAATGTGTAGTATTATGGTTTACCTAACGAAAATTTGAATTCTCACATTTCAAACTTTTTAGAAGTCTGTGATACTTTCAGAATGCCCAATGTTCCGGAAGAAGTAGTTAAACTTCGCTCATTCCTATTTACACTCCATGATAAAGCAAAAGTTTGGTTGAATTCATTACCCCCAAATTCAATCACTACCTAAAACCAATTAGCCCAAGCCTTTCTGACTAAATATTTCCCTTTAGAAAAAACCAAGACTCATTAAAGAAATCACATCTTTTACCCAGAAAGATAGTGAATCCTTATATGAAGCTTGAGAACGTTATAAGGAACTTCAGTGAGTTTGTCCTCATCACGGTTTACCTTGGAATGTTATTCTACAAACTTTCTACAATGGAATAAATCGTGCAAGGAGAGGAGCAATTGATGCTATGGCTGCGGGATCTCTTATGAAGAAAACTAGTCAAGAAGCTTTTAAACTTTTGGAAAATATGGCTTGCAACAATAGTATGTGGCCAGTGGAAAGATAACAAGTAAGTATTACTAATCCTACTCAATCACATGCAGCATCTACATCTTCTAGTTCAGTTAAAAAGGTCAATGAATTAGATTCTATTTCTATTATGCAAGCACAAATATCTGCTTTATATAACAAGATAGATAATATGCATGTAAGTAAAAATAACCCTTTGACATGTGAAAATTGTGGTCAAATTGGACATACAGCTTTTGAGTGTAACTTTAACCCATGTGTAAGGGAGCAATTAAGTTATGTTCAAAGTCAAGGGAATTCTTCTAACACTAATGGAAATGGTTATAGAAATTCTAATTGGAAGTATGGTGACAACTAACAAAAGAATTACCAGAGTACTGATAGATTAGGGTAGTTAACAAGTAAAATAGATAAGTTTCTAGAGGGAGTTTGTAACAAGCAATTAGAGTCGAAAGAATGTTACAAAAAGTTAGAGAATAAGATGGATTAAAAGTTTAAAAATCAGTCATCATCCATTTATAATTTGGAAATACAAGTTGGTCAATTAATGAGTGCTATTCCATCTAGAGGAAAATGTCATTTACCTAGTAACACAAAAGAAAATCCTAAGGAAAATGTGCATGCTATAGCTCTTCTAAGTGGTAAATTACTAGATGAACCAAATCCTTCGGGTATACTTGCTAATGATGTTGTTGAAGTGCCGGATGAATATCCGAGTAAATCTGATAACAATGCAGGAGCGGATGAACAACCTAAATCCGGAAAGGTTAATCCCCCTCAACCACCATTTCCATAAAGAATGAAGAAGAAGAATGAGGATAACCAATTCATCAATTCATCAACAAACTCAAAGGTCTTGAAATAAAACTTTCATTTATTGAAGCCATAACTCAGATTCCTAACTACGGTAAGTTTATCAAGGAACTTTTATCTATGATATCAAAAGTATCTTTAACTGAAGATTGTAGTAGGATAATAACTGCTACAATGCCCACTAAACTAAAAGATCCAGGAAGTTTCACAATTCCATGTAAACTTGGAAACATTTCTTTCCTGAAATGTTTATGTGATCTTGGGGCTAGTATAAATCTCATGCCTTTATAAATCTTCAAGGAGTTAAAGCTTGATGATGAAGTTAAAAGGACAAATATGGTCTTGCAATTAGCCGACCAGTTTATTAAACGTCCTTATAGCATAATAGAAGATGTGCTAGTTAAAGTGGACAAATTTATTTTTCCAACAGACTTTGTAATGCTAGATTTTGCATATGATGAAAAGTGTGCTATAATTTTAGGAAGACCTTTTATGCATACTAGCAAAGCATTGATCGATGTTTCATAAGGAAAAATTAAGTTAAGGATAGGTGATGATACTATTGAATTTAACATGGGTAAACCTGATAAATATCCTATAGATGAAGATATTTGCATGAAAAACTTGACTTGATTGATGCTTGCATCCAAGAAGTTGTTAAGCTAGACTTCATTCATGAATATGAAGCTGAAGGGTTGAAAAATTCCTTCGATCCTTAATTCTCTTATATTTTCCTACAAATATATATATATATATATATATAGTATTGTTTTATTTTGTGTATGTTTTTAAGTTAGTGTGTTTTCAAAAATAAAAGAAAAGAACAAAAACTTTTGGAGTTTGACATATCGCGACCACGACATGTATCGCGCTCGTGATATATTTGGTTTGAACTTTCTATTTTTGAGTAAGAGAAAGTCACGATCACAACTTACTTTTGCGATTGTGACCTATGCTATCTACACAGCAGTTATTGCTGTAATAGCTATATTCTAACGGTTATATCTAGAATATATCTGTTGAAAAGCGATAATTATCCTTATTTCCCTATAAATAACCTCTTTTCATGTTTTATTTTCACAAAAACTCTTATTCTTAATCACAATCCATTGCAAAATCAAGTTTTCTCTATTTTTCAAATCAAACACTATTATTTCTTTGTTGATTTCAATGGCTCCTAAGAAGTCTACAGCAACCAAAGGGAAGAACAAGTTGGTCAACCAACAAAATAAGTATGGATGTCACTTTTCGATTTATAGTAACGAAGAAGTGGAAAGATACTTGAGAATCAAGAACTTCAATTTTTATGGTACGCTTTTCTATGATCCTACTTTTGCTATTGATGCTGGGATTCACGCAAAAGTAAAGGAGTATTTCTCACTGTTTGGATTAGAGAAGTTTGTGAATATGTGATTTCCTTTTATCGAAGAATGGATCGTCGAATTCTTGGTTACTGTTGCTAATGATGGAAATATTTTGAAGAAGAAATTCAGGAATGAAGGAGAAGAATCTAAGTTTACAATGATGGACTTAATCAAGTGGTTTAGTTTGGGAGAGAATTTTGATGAAATTGAAAAAGATGAAGATTATGAGTTGATAGATATTTGGGTAGAATTAATGGGATTGGATCAATATGATCCCAAAAATTCATCGAACAAGAACATCCGAAGCAATAGTCTTCTCTACCTACACAAGTTTATTTCTCAAAGTCTTTTCTTTCGACATGAAACAACTAAAGTGTCAATGAAGGACTTGGAAATATTGGAGTGCGCAGTTTCGTAGTTTCGACCAAAGTTTTCGATGTTAATTTTGGAATCCAACGCTAGTCTGACTACACATAAAAAGGCTATAGTTGGAGGTGCAAATACGATTTGTGGGATAATTTTGGGAGTGAAAAATCAATTACCATACCAATATAATCCAAGGGAGAAATTCAATTTTATGGGAGGAGTTTATATGAAGTGAGCAGGTTTGGTAAAAGAAGAAGTGGGAAAATTTACATTCCTACCATATGAAGTAAGGATAAGAGAGCTTAGACCGACGCAAGAGTCTAGTACACGAGAAAACCAACCAGACAAGGAGGATGTTGAGGAAGTTCAATCGAGAGTGGTAATTCAAGACAAGCCTCAGGAAGTACGAGCGATACTTGGAGGGGAAAATTTGTAAGAGATATCGACCAAGCATGCCTAGACATTGTCTCCATATAGCAAGATGTTCATCAACTAATAAAATCCAACATTTCATTGAACTGGAAGTTGAATACATACTTTGGAATGGAAAATTTGAAAATATCTCCAAGTCCACCCGATTCAACTTCTGAGGAGTAAACAAGTTTTTAGTTATGTGTTTTAAAATTTTGATTTTTATAATGTCTCACAATGAGGACATTGTGTTCTTTAGTGTGGGGGGACATTTGTAAAAATCCTGTAAAATCCAAAAAAATTGAATAAACTAAAAAGTCGAAGAATTTGAAAATTTTTCTTTTGATATTTTTATTAATTATACATTATCATTTCTTATACTTTACTAACATTTGTCCAAGGTTATTGTGAGCGTTAGGTATTTACAAGTTTAATGTTAGTGCACAACATTTATCAATTTGGCAAGGATGAGTGGTGAGTAACATTCCATTGCACATTACTAGTTTGTGGGAAATTTCAAACTTCTTCTTGAAATCTTTTGCAATGTGGAATGTGGTACTCACTGCAATAGTCTTTCGCCAAATGAGGTATGAACTTGTTTACCAATTTATACACTTTTGTTGAATTTACCTTGAGGACAAGGCAAAAGTTAAGTGTGGGGGTATGATAAGTGTGTAATTACACTTATTATCATATTAATTTAAACACTAAACACTATACTTTAAGTCATTTTTAAAGTTCATATAAAAGATTTCACGTGGTATGTAGTTGTTTTTTATGCAAATGCAGATACTAGTTAAATCTTGGGAGTAAAATGATCAAAAGTGCATTGCTATGAAAAAAGAGTGAAAAAGGTGTGAAAAAGTGCGTGGAACTTAAAGATTTGGCTTAGAATTGAAGCTGTCAAAGATCGGTGAAGTCACAAGGAGAATTCTGAAGAAAAATGCAATTCACGGTCATGACCTGTTCTTCTTCAGAACAGAAATCTGCCAATCAAAGATTCACGGTTGCGACTTGTATATCACGGTCACGACCTGGACAGTTTTCTAGTTTTATCTTCTTAACTACCAACCGCTAGATAAGCATGATCAACCGCCATCCACCACCATCAACTACCAATGAATAGACACCTATCTGAAGTTAACTATTCAGGAAAATGTGCCTATCCATTATGGATTAGATTGTAGCTTCTCAACCAATCACAATGAAGTGATGCAATCATTCACCAATGGACACGACTCTTCATATGGATTGATGTAACCCTTCAAACTCTATAAATAGGGCTCCAAACCTTACAATTTCATGCAGCATTCGTGCAACAAGGAGTGCATTAGAGTGAAGGAGTGAAATATAGTGTGTATAGATAGAGAATTCGCTACGTTCATAAGTGTTAGCGAGAAAATGTTTAAGTGATTCGAATCCTTGTTTCGATCACTAGATTTCTCTATATTCTCGAGCGATTGTTGTATAAGTGTACTTCCAAATCACTTATCAATAAAAGTTTTCATTCTTCACTATTCTTTTGTCCGATATTCACAAAGAATAACATCCTAGCAGAGGTTCTATACGGGCCGAGACCGAATTCAAAGCAGACGCAGGAATTGCGGGAATTGACAACTCCCATTAAAGAGTGGATTTGGTTTGATCAACTTTAACTTTCACTTGCATACCTTACAACTTTGCTTTGCTTTCTACTTATACTTTCTATTTCAAAGTTTATGATATGTCTATGTGTTATAATGCGTATTTCATGTTAAGTCTTTTATATTAATCAAGTTATATGCATTGGAGTTAATTTTAAGAGTAGTTTCAGGGTTAACAATATCGTGTATAATCACTGGATCTGTGATATAACTTTGTTTAGTGAGCCAACATTTTTGGAATTGTAACTTGCTAAATGTGGCTATGTGAGAGCGACCCGTACTAAGCATAGTATTGATGTTGTCCAGGTTTATATAATTATCTTAATTCGTTTGCGCTAGGTTTCAAAAAGTTATTTCATGTGTTGCTCTGTAGCGAATAATTTAACATCTAGGTATTTTGAACTGAGTCTGTTAGATTAGTTTAGTGAATCGTAGCATCTTTGTTGAACTTACATGTTTCTCTGCTATCCTTATTTCGTAGGGAAAATCTATATATTTAGATTCTCTAATCTTTCATATCTATATGAACTCATTCTTCATTCTAACCCTTCTATCCAAAATATCAATATATTTTATTTTCTTTATACTTTTTCCCTAATTGATCTTTAGAGCTAGTCCTTCCTTGTGGGATCGATATCTTTTAAAACTATATCGCAACTATGTAATTGTAGTTATCATCATTTTTCTATTTGATAAGAGGTACTGACAACACCTATACTTTACGCGAACAAGTTTTTGGAACCATTAATATATTGCCAAATTCTTTGCGAAAAAATTAATAAACTTATCAGTAGAAAAGTGGCAAACACTCATAGCATCCTATACGAGACAAGATTTAGCATACAACAACAACTCACAATCAATAGTTTTTGTTAGTTTTGAAACTAATATAATGTTATACTTAAAATCAGGAACAAAAAGAAAATCAAGCAAAACCAGTATATCATTGAAGTAAACATTACCAATATAAGTGGCTTTTAACTTCAAGTTGTTTGGCAATAAGACATTCCAATCTTGAACAGATCTAGTGTTAACAAATTGTGACATGGTGCATGCTATGTGGCAGCTAGCACCAGTGTCAACAATCCAATCATTTTATCTAACATGAATGAGTCATACCTAAAGTTGAGGCCAATGCTCTCTCATTGCCTGAAAAAGACTCCATTCTTGCCATATTCACCACTCTAGCTGAAGCAACATGAGCAACTCTAGCACCAGGCCTACTATGAGTAGCAAGCTGCCGAAACATCTATGACAATTGGTTCAGTTGTGCTGGAGTGAAAGAATCACTATCAAGATGTCCATGAAAAACATCTTTCTCCTAATTGACAACAAAATCCCCTCACTCACTCTTAGTATAAGCCATGTTAGCCTTGCCAAATCTAGGCTGAAGGTGAGGATACTTCTTCCAACAGGTATTAACAGAATGATTTCCATTGCAAAACTCACATCTCCCCCAACCTGTCTTCCTAAAAGTCCCTCTACCTTGATTCTGATTAAAATTTGAAGGTTCAAAGCTTGCATTAGGCTGAACATTACTCTTAGCATAAGACCTAAAAGAATTACTTGCTGAACTCCCTTGTCTATTCTCATAGCCTGAGTTCCTTTGTGGAAAAGCAACAATATTACCAACTACATCCAGCTCCCTATCTTCAAAGAGAAATTGACTTTCATGATGTAAAACCAAAGAGAAAACCTTATTCATAGATGGAATAGACTCCATAACCATGATTTGAGACTTAACTGTAGCAAATGATTTGTTCAAACCTCTAAGAAAACATATGACCAGAGTAGATTCATGTGTTTCCCTAATAGTAGCACCTATGTTACACATACAACCTTCACAAACACACATAGGCAAGGGATTTAACTTAGTGTATTCATCTCATAGATTCTGAAGATAAGAGAAAAACTCTGTAACCGATCTTGTGCCTTGAGACAAAGAAAAAATTTCTCCCTGTAAATCTGCTAATCCATAAGCATATGTCTGACAAAACCTTTCTTTTAGACTAATCCACAAAACAAAAGCACATTGAAAATTCATCACACTTAGCGCTATGGAAAGGGTTAAAGATTTGGTTATCTAAGATAAAAACATGTTATTACACCTTGTCCAAGCAGGAAACAACAAATCCATACAACTAGGTTTTTCTATGGTTCCTTCGATATATTCTATCTAATTTTTAGACAGTAGCATCATTTTCATAGTGTTGGATTCTAAACAAAGAAATAAAGTTTTGAAGTTTCTGGGTTCAGAAGCACGAAAATCTCAGAAGCGCTAAAATGCCTCATAGGAGTAAAGGATCTCAGAAGAAGTGCAAGAGCTCAGAAGGTGATTAAAGACTGAAGTCTAAAAGCAACCCAACTGAAGTTCTTTTGAAGACGCATAAAGGGTAACGTAGTCTTTTGGCACTAAAAGTCACAGGAGCTGATCTTGCATTAAATGTCATCACGTGCCTTTGTACCTCAGCATGGAAAAGGATAAAAGTTGTTGAGATCTAAAAAAAAACATTCCTGCAAATCGCACAAACAGTCAACCGTACAAATTTACTCGGAAAATTGTGGCGCGGATTATAGTTGGTTATGGCTCTCAAACGGATCTTAACGGAAACATTAGTTAGAGACAACGGAAAGATTTTCAACTTCGGTACAAGAAAAATGGAAACATTCTCTTCCTATATAAAAGGATGTTATCCGCCATTGGAGAAGGTTACCAAATTTATCTAATACTCAAGAGTGCAAGAAATATTTCAATCTCACTACAATCTTCTTTTGAAACAAAAAGCAAACACCTCTCTTCACATCTGTTTGTAATTGAGTTTACTGAAACAAAGTTCAGAAGCTCATTCTTTTTTAAACTTTCCAAATCTTGTAAAGCACTAGCTGCGGGAGCTTAGAAATCTTGAGAGGAAGGTACTCAGCAAGAGAATAAGCCCAGAGCCTTAGACACAGTTGGGAGGAACTTCTGTGTTTGTATAGCTCGTAGAAGTAATAGCTGTTGGAGGGTACTTCAGCTTTACTTTGTAAAAGGTTTTCTCTTCACTAGAAGAAGAGTTCTTAGTAGATTAAATCTTGGACATGAGATTCCAAGGACTGGGTTAGGCAGAGGCTGAACCAGGATAAAATCATTGTTTACTATTTCTATTCTTTGCATTTTCTTTTTGTGTCATATTTAAATCACAGCTACAAAAGGCCTTAGAGAAGAGGATTCTGAGTAAAACACTTTTACTCAGGAGCATCTTCAGAAGTTAATCTTAACTATCTTCTGAAGTTGTAAGTGAACTCGAAAAAGAGTCATTCACCCCCCCCCTTCTAACCTATTTTACTCCCTACTGGGTCCAACAATTGGTATTAGAGCTTAGCTCAATTAACAAGATCTAACATATCTTGAGTAAACTATCAATATGGGTGAAAATAGTGTTAAGCATCTACCATGTAACATGACCACACAGATACTTCCAGAAGGATTATCTGTGTCTAGACCTCCTCTGTTCTTCAGACAGAATTATACATTCTGGTAGAACAGAATGAAAAACTTCATACATTCTCAGGACATGTATGCCTAGCTCGCTATAACCAACGGACCCTACATTCCTATTATCACCGAAGATGGAGTCACTTCTTCAAAGTTAGAGAGTGACTATAATGATGCTGATATAAGAAAACTGCAGAGTAATGCTGCAGCTATTAATTTTCTTCACTATACGTTAGATGCTGCACTGTATAACAAGATTTCAGGATGTGAAAGCCCCAGAGAAATATGGAAGAAGCTTGAAGTGACCTATGAAGGTACAGACAAGGTTAAGGAATTAAAAATCAACAGACTCTATGAGTTGTTCGAGATGGAAGAGAATGAATCCATATCTAACATGAACTCCAGATTCACCAACATCATTAACGAACTCAAGAGATTGGGAAAAAGCTTCTCAGAAATGGAACAAGTGAAGAAAATCCTCAAAAGCCTGACTGAAAAGTGGTAGGCAGAGAAGACTACTATAGAAGAGGCTCAAGACCTCACCACATATAGGTACGATGAGTTAATTAGTTCTTTAATCACTCATGAAATATCCATGCAGAGCTTTCGGAAGAAGGACAAAGCCAAAGTTGAGGGAAAGAAAGCAATCATTCTTGGAGCAGAGGCTGTAGATGACAGCTCTTAAGAGGATGATGAGGAAATGGCAATGTTAGCTAGAAAATTCAGAAAGTTCATGAAGAAAAATTCAAAGACTCCCCAAAAATATTAGAAAAAAGGAAGCTTTCCTCAGAAATTAGAACTACATAAGAAAGACTTCTCAAAGAACAAGTTCAAAGGATCTGAAGAAAAGTCCAGAGGAGAGAATCAAAAGACCATCACCTACTTCGAATGCCATTAAGAAAGACATATCAAATCAAGTTGCCCCAAACTCAGAAAGGATAAGGGAAAGAAGGCCATGGTGGTAACTTGGAGAGATAGCGATAATGAGAGCTCTTCTTAATCATCTAAAAATAAAGAAGAAGTAGTACAAATATGCTTCATAGAAGCTAACGACATGAGTCCAATAGTTGAATCATGGCACAGAAGCTTAGAAAGAGTCTCATCCACAAATCAAAAAGCATGTCACAATGATGAGGTAAACTCTACATTTAAAATTCCTAATGAAATTATTCAAGTACATGCATAGATTTATAAATAGGTGAAAAGAACAAGAAACATATGAAGCTTCTAGAAGAAGACTTCGAAGATTTTTGTATCCATGGTAGAGCCAGAGACAACACTGCCAAAGCCATCTACAAGAGGCAAGGAGAACTCGAAGGAGGGGTTGAAAAGCATAAGAACGAATTAGTTCTAGTGGGAGTAAATGCAATTGACCTTAGTATAAGATTAATGATGCTTGAAGGGCATCTATCAAGGAAGATCACTTTTCCTAGTAAAGTTAATTCTCAGAAGAAGAATAAACCTCATAAGATGAACCCTCCTCTGAAGCCAAGCTCACAGAAAAAGTTATATCAAATGCAGTCCTCAACCTCATAGCAAAGAAGCTACAAGCAATATGGATATAAATATAGTACGAACTATCATCAAAGAGAAGGTGGCCAGAAGATGGATCAAAGAAATCCTCACATCAGAAGGTGATTAATACCCCAAAGGCAGCCCATCCAAAAACCATTTGACCTTTGTCCACCTCCTAAAACTCAGCAGAAGGAAGCAGTAAAACTTCATTGTAATTTCCGTGGAAAGAATAATCACATAACTGCTACATGCAGACATAAAAATGGATATTATGATATTTATACCTGGCCTAATTTAGTATATAATGACCCCGAACCCAAGGGAAATTGGGTTCGAAGATTCTAATCATTTTCTTTCTCAGGTAAGTCTTAGGTGCACAAAAGGTCAACAAATTTGGTATGTAGACAGTGGATGCTCAAGACACATGACTGGAGATGAAAGCTCATTCATCTCACTTGAACGTAAAAGTTATGGAAATATGAGCCAATAAGAAAGGAAAGATCATTGGAATAGGAACCATTGCATCTGAAATCAAAATAGAAGAAGTCTCCTTAGTAGATGGATTAAAGTTCAACCTTCTAAGTGTTGCTCAACTGTGTGATTAAGGAAGAAAAGTTATTTTTGACTTAGAAGGATGCTCCATCATGGACTGTAAGATAAATCAAACTCTTCTTTATGCTCCGAGAGTAAATAATGTGTTTATAATAAACTTAAATGATAAATACAAGAATGATATTTGTTTAATGTCCAAAGAAGAAGAGTCATTGCTATGGAACAGAAGATTGGGTCATGCAAACATGAATCTTTTGACCAAATTAGTCAAACAAAAACTTGTTGAGGGATTGCCAAGTCTAAACTTTGAAAATGATCATTTATGTAATGCATGCCAATATGGAAAACATTTTAAAAAGAGTTTTAAATAAAAATCTAGATTTTCCTCGAAAAGAGTTTTAGAACTGATACACATAGATCTTTTTAGCCCTGTTCAGCCTATAAGCATGGTTAGACACAGATATACCATGGTAATAGTAGATGACTATTCCAGGTATACATGGGTTATCTTTCTCAGTAGTAAGGATAAAGCCTATGAAGGATTCTCTATACTGTGCAATAGAATAGAAGTTGAACAAAATGTTTTACTTTCTAAGATAAGAAGTGATCATGGTAGAGAATTTGAAAATAAGCTATTTGCTAGATTCTGTGATGCCAGAGGCATTGAGCAAAACTTTTCTACTCCTCACACTCCCCAACAAAATGGGGTTGTTAAGAGAAGAACAGAACTATAGTTAAAATGGCTCAATCCATGCTCAGTGAAAATAATTTACCTAAATACTTTTGGGCTATATTTTAAATAGAGTCAACATAAGATCAGTAATTGACAAAACTCCTTATGAAATCTAGAAAGGAAGAAAGCCAAAGATTGGGTATTTTAAAGCCTTTGGATGCAAATGTTTTGTACTTAAAAAATAAGGAACAACTAGGAAAATTTGATCCTAAATCTGATGAAGTGATATTTCTTGGCTACTCAACACATAACAAGTCTTACAAAGTCTTTGTCAAAAGAACAGCCTCTCTTGAAGAGTCAGTACATGTAGATATCAATGAGACTAACCATTCAAGCAGAAGAAATGGCTCAGAGGAAGATGGAGAATTAATCTCACATAAACCATCCTCTGAACCAGAATAAGGAGAATCCTCAACAAAGAATGAACCATCTGAGCTCAACTTCTCAAATCAAGAAAATGAAGAGCAAGCTCTAGAAGCAAAAGAAGGCCTTGTTCATCATGATCTACCCAAAGAAACAAGGACAAAGAAGGATCATCCAGAAAGATTAATTCTTGATGCACCTCAGAATTGGTCCTCAACAAAGGACAACTCAGCAGAATGACAAGTCACCTGACATTTATCTCAAGCAAGTCAAGTCATTTCTATGCTTAAGTTCACTTAGAACCAACAAAATGAGGGAGATTGTTGGATTCTAAGCAAAGAAATAAAGTTTTGAAGGTTCTGGGTTCAGAAGCATAAAAATCTCAGAAGCGCTAAAATGCCTTAAAGTAGTAAATGATCTCAGAAGAAGTGCAAAAGCTTAGAAGGTGATTAATGACTAAGGTCCATAAGCAACCCAACTGAAGTTCTTCTGAAGAAGCATAAAGGGTAACTTAGTCTTTTAGCACTAAAAGTCACGGGAGTTGATCTCGCATTAAATGCCACCGTGCGCCTTTGTACCTCAGCATGGAAAAGGACAAAAGTTGTTGGGATCTCAGGAACAAAAACATTCCTGCGAATCACACAAATAGTCAACCGCAAAAATGTGAGACCCAAATTTACTCTGACAATTGTGGCATAGATTAGAGTTGGTCGTGGCTCTCAAATGAATCCTTAACGGAAACATCAGTTAAAGACAACAGGAAGATTTTCAACTTCAGTCCAAGAAAAACGGAAACATTCTCTCCCTCTATAAAAGGATGTTATCCGCTATCTAATACTCAAGAGTGCAAGAAATCTTTCAATCTCACTACAATCTTCTTCTGAAACAAAAAGCAAACACCTCTCTTCACATCTGTTTGTAATTGAGTTTACTGAAACAAAGTTTAGAAGCTCATTCTCTTTAAACTTTCCAAAAAGCACTAGCTGAGGGTAAGTTAGTGTGAGGGAGCTTAGAAATCTCGAGAGGAAGGTACTCAGCAAGATAAGAAGCTCAGAGCCTTAGATACAGTTGGAAGGAATTTATGTGTTGGTATAGCTCGCAAAAGTAATAGCTGTTGGAGGGTACTTCAGCTTTACTTTGTAAAAGGTTTTCTCTTCACCAGAAGAAGAGTTCTTAGTGATTAAATCTTGGACAGGAGATTCCAATGACTAGATTAGGTAGAGGCTGAATCAGGATAAAATCGTTGTTTGATATTTCTATTCTCTGCATTTTCTTTTTTTATCAAATTTAAATCACAACTACAGAAGGCCTTAGAGAAGGGGATTTTGAGTAAAACACTTTTACTCAAGAGCATCTTCAGAAGTTAATCTTAACTATCTTCTGAAGTTGTAAGTGAACTCGGAAAAAAGTGTCATTCACCCCCCCTCTAACCTATTTTACACCCTACTAGGTCCAACACATAGCTCTAGCCCAAGTATGATAATTCTTTTTGTCTAAACGAAGCGTAACAAGCACAAGCGCAGGATTCTCACTTGAATGAAGGAAATAAGGACTATTCCCATCGATCTTTGGTTGATTTCTAGCCATTGTTTACATGAATCCTCAAGAAGCTCAAGAACAGAACGGTAATGAAGCAAAAACAAAAAATGCAGAAGCAAAATCAGAGAAACAACGGTTTACGCTCTAATACCATATCAAGAAACAAATTGAAAAGTATGAACACAATATGAAATCAATAGGAAAAGAAGAAACGAAAGTTTTCCACTGAAGAGGAGCTTTCCATTGAAGAAGAGCAGAGCTCTAGAATACAAAAATTAGTCCGAAAGTGAAAAGGCAAAAAAAGTTACTCTATACTCTATTATTCTAACTTTTGTACTAGGCGTAGATACAAGATATTTACAAGATTGCCCTTAGTATCTAATGATAACTTAGTCAAAAGCTGTTATCGACTAAGTTAGCTAAACCAACAACTTAACAAACTTTTTATATATTGTATAGTTTATTAGAAATCAATCACCTCTTCAAGTTATAATTACTATCTTTTGTACTGAAAGATCATTCTAAATTTTTAAAATCAAAATCAATATAACATTTATTATGCAATTAAAATAATTAATTTATTCATTTTACTTTATTATACTAAAATTTTTTTTCTTAATTACTACCGTATAACTTCATTTATACTTAATTTTTTTTCTAATTAATACATGGTATTTTAAAAAAAATGTTAAATTTTACATTGATATTTAAAAATGATAAATAAAAATTGAAATGTTATGTAAAATGACAACTTTTTAACAGCGGAGGAAGTATTATCTTATGTATCATTTAGATTAATTGATGTTACTTGTTGATTAAAAACGTAAATAGCAGGGATAGAATCACTCAAGATATGGACTTTGGGCAAATTGTCTACTTTGGTATGAACTTTGAAACTATTTACATTTTACCCAAAACTCTCAACATTACAATTCATTTTTTCAACTCTATTTTTCAATATATACTTTGGTATGAACTTTGAAACTATTTACATTTTACCCAAAACTCTCAACATTACAATTCATTTTTTCAACTCTATTGTTCAATATATAATGGATCAACAGGGCCAGCCTTACAGCGAAAGCGGTCGCCTAGGACCTCATAAAATTAAGGACCTTTATGTTGTTACCCTTCATAGTTTAAAATTATATTTTTCTTTTTTTTTATTAAGAAAATATTAACATACATTATAAACTAACTAACTAATTAGGTATAATCATAATAATAATATTTTTTAACCTACAATATTTTGTTGAAAAAAAATTGAGTTTATTTAACCTCAATTGTATAGTTTTTATTCATTAATTGAAATTATAATTGTAAAATTTATGTCTAA
>CATIWQ010443341.1:0-16832 GCA_949673415.1 Euphorbia schlechtendalii
TTTAGTGAGTCGTAACATCTTTGTTGAACTTGCATGTTTTCTCTGCTATACTTGTTCGTAGTGAAGAATCTATATATTTAGATTCTTTATTCTTCCACATCTATAGTTACTCAACTTTTCATTCTAATCTTCCTATCCAAAAATCTCAAATCTATTTTTATTTTCTTTTACTTTGTCTTTCCTTGTTTTTCCTTAGACCTGGTTCCTTCCCTGTGGGTTCGATATCTTTTAAAACTACATCGCAATTGTATACTTGCAATTATCATCATTTTTCTATTTGATAAGAGGTATTGAAAACACCTACATTTTTCATGACCAAGTTTTTGGCACCATTATTTGAGGATAAGCCTTACGAAATGTGTGTAGCCAAGTCTCACGAACAAGTTCTTGGAACCATTAGTTCTTAAACTTATCAGTGGAAAAGTGGTGAACAATAATCCCTCCTATAGTTCCGGTTATGGGTTGACTACTCTCCTTAAAGAGAAATGTCCGTAACTAGGCCTCCACTCTTAGACGACCATCATTACACGTTTTGGAAAAATCAAATGAAAAATTTCATACAATCACAAATCATGCATGCATGGCTAGTGGTCAAGTTAGGACCTAGGATTCCTACAATTTTTAGGAATGAGGAACATGTTCCAGCCGACCTAGAAGACTATGAAGATGTTGACCTAAGTCTCCTTAAGGAGAATGTGATAGCCATAAATTACTTACATTTTATGCTAAATGTGATAGAGTTCAATAAGGTCTTAAGGTCTGAGACAACACAGGAGATATGGAGAAAGTTAGAAGTCACCAATGAGGGGACTGACAAAGTGAAGGAGTCATAGATAAATCTTGTACTTCGAGAATATGAGCTATTCTAGATGGGTGCCAATAAAGGTAGTCAATCCATGAATACCATGTTCATTAACATCATTAATGAACTCAAGCGGCTAGGTAAGGACTTCACCAAGGAAGAAATTGTGAAGAAGATCCTTAGAGTTCTCACCAAGGAGTGAGATGTAAAGAAGAACGCAATCGAGGAGGCTTATGATTTGAAGACCTATAGCTATGATGAGCTAATAGGCACCTTGCTAACACAAGATTCATCCTTGAGGGAATCTGATTATGAATCCAAGAGGAGTAAAGGCAAAGAGAAGGAGGACAGAGCAATTTTCCTAAAAGTTGACTCATCTGACAAGAGTACTAGTGATGATTCGAATGAGCAGATGGAACTTCTTACAAGAAGAATCAAGCACTTCATGAAGAATGATGGGAAATTTAACTAGAAGATGTTTCCAAGAAAAAACAAGCCAACTCACCATAAGCGAGAAGTTGAGGAAGGACAAAAGAAGGAACAAAATAAAGATATCAGATGCTTTGGTTGTGGAGAGAAAGGTCATATCTAGTTTTCATGTTTTAATTAAAGAAGGATAGATTCGAGAAGAATTTTGGGCAAAAAAATGAGGCACTCACTGCCACTTGGAGCGAGTCAGAAGAATCTTCATCATTTGATGAAGAAGTAACCGATTTCGCCAACCTATGCTTGATGGAGATTTATGGAGAGAAGGGAAATATCTAATCATCAACCTCAAATGGTAACCATTCTGCTATTGACTTGAGAGCTAAGCAAAACAAAGGGAAGTGCACCCAAGCTGAGAAACATACTAAAATTCCTTTGTCAATTAAAGAGTTAGCCTAGGTACTCTTTGATGTTATAAAGCTGACTAATAAATCAGTCAAGAACATCAAGGAGCTAGTGACGATAAGTGAGGGTCAAGAAGAAACTATTGCTTCCTTATCCCTTGATATCTGCTTTCTTCAAGAAAAAGTTGAGTATCAAGAAGGTCATACTAACAAGCTCACTAAGTAATTAGATGAGATTACAACTGAGCTAGTAACTTTGAAGAAGTAATGGATTCTTGCTCTAGCTGATAGTCAAGCTTCGAGTAACTACACTTGTAATTCAAAAGGGAAAGAAATCTTCCCAAAGAAGAAAGTGAGCAAGCTTAAACCAAAAGCAAGGTGTGACTTTTATGGGAAGGTTGGACATGTTACTATCTTGTGAAAGAATAAAATGGTTACCATGACGAGTACACCTAGAGTAACTTAATCATTGCTAATAAAGGAGGACCTAGCTCAAAAGCATAGGTACATAAGAAAACGTAATTTCTTTTGCAAGTGAACCTGAAATCTACTGTGGACACTGGAATGTAGTATTTGGATAGTGGGTGCTTGAGGCATATGACAAGAGTTGAAACTAAGTTCATCTCATTGAAGTGCAAAAGAAATGAGAGTGTCAGCTTTAAATATAACCAAAAAGGCAAGAATGTTTGAAGCGACTCAATGGGTGTTTCTCCTTCAATCAAAGAGGTATCTCTGGTCAAAGACATATGTTCTATCTTCTTAGTGTAGTTTAGCTCTATGACAAAGATAAGAAAGTTACGTTCGACTCAACAGTGCCCAGTTTTTTACTGTAAAATTGATTCTACTATTCTCTATGCTGCTAGAATTAATAATGTATAAATGATTAATTTATCCCCTAAATCCACTAACATTTGTCTCATATCTAAGGAGGATAGTTTGTGGCTTTGGAATAGAAGTTTGGGTCATATAAATATGAACATTATGTCCAAACTATCCAAAAAGTAACTAGTTGTGGGTTTACCCAATATGAGCTTCAAAAAAGATAGGCTTTTTTTTAAAGTCATTTAGATCAATTAACAACGTAATAACTAAGAGGTTGTTTGAGCTCCTACACCTAGACTTTTTTGGTACTGTTCAACCTATGAGCATGGGCAGAAAGAGATTTTCCTTATTGGTAGTGGATGAATTCACGAGGTTGACATGGGTAGTCTTGCTACGTAGCAAAGATGAAAACTATGAGTCTTTTGTCAAACCTAGTTCTGGATAATGAATGAACTAGGAATTAAAATTTGTAGAATCTGGAGTGATCATGAAGGTCAATTCGAGAACTTCCATTTTGAAGAATTCTATTCAATGCATGGTGTTGATCATAACTTTTCTACTCCTTATACACCTCAACAAAATGGGTTTGCAGAAAGGAAGAACATAACCATAGTTGAGATGGCTCAATCCATGCTAAAGGATAATAATCTACCAAAGTAATTTTTAGGGAGAAGCTGTTAACGTGATATGTTATATCCTTAATCAGGTTTTAATTTACCCAATTTTGGAGAAAACACCCTCTAAGCTTTGGCAAAGGCATAAGCCTAAGATTAGTCATCTTAGATCCTTTGGCTTTAAGTGTTTTATATTAAATATGAAGGAGAAGCTAGGTAAGTTTTATCCAAAGGCTAATGAAGGAATCTTTGTGGGTTACTCAACTAACAGTAGGGCATATAGAATGTATGTCAAAAGAACTGGTCTTTTAAAGGAGTCTATGCATGTATATATTGAAGAGACTAACAATGCAGGTAGACGTCCATCTGATGAAGATGAATAGTCAACTAACCATGCCACTCTTTATGCTATCCAACCTAGAACAAGAGCAAGAAACTGAGGAAGTTAAACATGACGAAGATCTTTCTATCAACTTCAATGAAGAAGAAGATCAAGCTCAGCCTCAACAACTTAGTGCAGAGACTCCCAATGTAGATCCGAATTTTCCAAAGGAGATTAAAACTCATTGCAATCAGCTAATCGAGAGCATTGTTGATGATGTTCATAATCCATTGATGACGTGAGGTCAGCTAAGTAGGATGATAAGTCATCAAACTTTCATCTCATTGATTAAACCCAAGAAGCTTGAAGATGTAGAAGGAGGAGACTATTAGATGATCATGATGTAAGATGAATTAGATTAATTCAAGTGCAATGATGTTTGGGATCTAGTTCTTAAGTCCAAAGGGAAATCAATCATCGACACCAAATGGGTTTTCTAGAGCAAGCTTGATGAAGATGACAATGTTCTCAGAAATGTGGCTAGGCTTGTTACTCAAGGCTACTACCAGTAAGAAGGAATCGACAATGATGAGACCTATGCTCTAGTAGCCTTTCTTAAAGCAATTAGGATTGTCTATGCTTTTGCATCACATATCAATTTTAAACAATTTCATATGGATATCAAGAGTGCTTTCCTAAATGGATTCATTCAAGAAGAATGTGCACTAGCCCCTAGGCTTTAAAGATGCGAAAATCCAAAGCATGTTTTTATATTGGTCCTTAGATGGCTTAAATAAATAACAGAGGTGGGTGAATGTAGTTCTTTGTTACTTTTTGGATTTTATAAAAATTCTTACCAAGTTAAAGTTTTTAGATGCTTGTTGAATGCTTCCTATTGAGCTGGGTCTAAAAACTATGAATTGCTCATATTTGTTGACTTAGTTTATCTTCAATCGCTGCTGAGTACTATACTAAGCTTGGATTGGTTTTTCATGCAAAACTAATAACATAGATAGAAAGATGAAAGAGATGAACCCGATAAAAGCAAGCGATTAAGGTTAGAACTTCAACACCTGAGATTTTATCTTGGTTCAATGCCTAGCCTACCTCCAATCTCCAGATTCCTTTTTGATCTTTAATCCACTAGAGGTTTTGATCCTTCCTTAGGTGGAGAATCCTTTACAACGGGTTGACGCAATTATAAAATGTACCTTCTTTCTAACTACCTCTCAATCCACAGTTTGGGTACCCTTCCCAAACCGTCACTCAGATTACTAAAAGAAATGCAAATAAAGGAATTCAACTTATAAAATGTTGAATCCTTTACAATTTTAAATCTAAAGTGATTATCTCTCTATTATAAACAAATATGGAATTCGATTATTTGCTGATTGCTTGATTTGGAATTTTTTGAAGTTGGGAGTGATTGAACAGAGTTTTAGCTCTTATAGAAATTTGAGGTGATTTACCAAGTTTGAACGTATGCTCCTATTTTCTATTTATTATTAAAGGTCTTGGAATTAGCCATTGCAAACTTCTTATCCTGACAGCTTTTCAATTTCTCTTCTCTTCAAATCTTTTGAATTTTCCCTTTAGAGATAAATTCTAAGATGTTTAGAGATAGAGATTTTGAACATTGATGCTTGAGATTAATCCGTTAATACAAAGCATCAAAATCTTATATTACTTCAAGTAATCTATTCTGATAGAGAGGTACGTGAGATGCAACATGGAATTCTACCATTCGTTGACTTGGTGACGTTTGCAGAGGCGCGCAGAGACACTAAGAAATGGCACATGTCAAAGGATTGCTTTTCTCTTGGACTTTAGTGAGGGATCTCCAAAATTTAGTACTGATACCTTTTGTATCCGAGGACCATAGGAATATTTTCTTTAATTTCAGAGCTTTTTCTCCTGAAAAGCATCAAAGGAATATTATGTTTCTCACAGAAACCATTAGTGGTACAAGTGTCAAATATTTCTCTAAGTGTCATATAAAGATAACTTTTATTTCAAAAAGCTAACTCAGCACAACTAAGTTAATATCTTATAAACTACGTAATACTCAGCTCAACTTAGCTTTTCTTACTTTAAGCCATAGCTTAATTAATCACTCAGTAAACTAAGTTGTTTTCACCTAAACAGACTCGAGTAATAAACTTCATTAATTAAGAGTATACTTAGTACTCAATTAATTTCACTATCCTAGATAGTTTATTATTTCCAAAACATTCTAAGTACTATGAAGTACTATTAACTCAGGTTCAACACATCAAATTGAAGAAAGCTCTATATAGATTGAAGCAAACACCTCGTGCGTGGTATGAGAGGTTGAATAACTTCTTATTAGCAAGGGTTATGAAGTGGTAAAGTAG
The DNA here is from genome assembly GCA_949673415.1 of Euphorbia schlechtendalii. Taxonomy (NCBI): domain Eukaryota; kingdom Viridiplantae; phylum Streptophyta; class Magnoliopsida; order Malpighiales; family Euphorbiaceae; genus Euphorbia; species Euphorbia schlechtendalii. Next base: position 5,766 of record CATIWQ010443341.1, read on the forward strand.
ATACAACTCTGTTTATGTGAAGGAAGAGAGATGTGCTGCTAGTCTAAATCTATGTGGATGATATCATGTTAGACCTTAAACAGCTTCTTCACAATGGTAGAGGAGGGTGAATGTAGTTATTGGTTACTTTTTAGTGCAATGAAAATATTTTAATCAGGTTCAGTTTTTAGATGCATGCTGAGTTAAGTGATGCTAAATGAGGTCTAAAAACTTATAAACTACTCAGCTTTGCTGGCATAGTTTATCTTCAATCACGCGCTGAGTTCTCAACTAAGCTTGGATTGGTTTTTCAAGCAAAAGCGATAGAATAGAAAGAATGATGAATGAGATATGAACATGATAAAGGAGAGAGCTAAAGTTTGAACTTCAACACCTGGTTTATCCAAGTTCAACACCGAGCCTACCTCCAGTCCCCGGATACCTTCTCCGAGCTTAAATCCACTAGTGTTCAATCCTTACTTAGGCGGAGCTGCTTTTGTAGTGGGAAGACTCTATTAGAGAAAGCACCTTTCTTTCTAACTACCTTTCAGACTAAGTTTAAGTACCCTTCCTAAACTAACATTTAGATTTATAAAGAAATTTCAAACTAAATTCAACTTATAAAACGTTGAATCCTTACAATGTTAAATCAAAGTGATATTCCCTATATTACAAATAGGTTTGAGATGATGATTGTTTATTGATTGCTTAATTTTGAATTTCTTGAAGCTGGGAGTAAATGAACAAAGTTTTAAGATATTCAAGGTGATTCACCAAGTTTCATTATCTGCTTCAGTTTTCTATTTATACTTGAAGCTCTACGAAGTAGCCGTTGAAAACTTCTCATCCTAATAGTTCTTCAATTTCTCTTCTCTTCAAATATTTTGAATTTTCCCATTGGAGACAAATTCCAGGATGTTTGGAGATAGAAATTTTGAATGTTGAGGCGCGATAAAATTTCATTGATAAAATCTCATTTTTCTTTTAGCAAATCGATCTGTTTAAGAGGTGAATGAAATGCAATATGGAATCTTGAGATTGGTTGATATTGCTGATGCTTGCAGAGATACGCGGAGACACAGAGAGATGCTACATGATAGAGAATTCCATTTTCCTTGGACTTTAGTGAGGAATCTCCAACATTCCATACTGACACCTTTCATCTTGTGAAGACCACTGGAAATCTTCTTTTATTTTAATGCTTTTTAACCTGAAAGATCATTATCTTCTTTGTCTTCCTTAGCTTTACATCCTTGTGCTAGGTTGGGAAGCATGGAGTGTGGTATACTGAGTTGATTAGCTTGTTGGTTTACTCCTTCATCTTCATCATATGGACGTCTATATGCAATGTTAGTATCATCGAAATCCACATGCATAGACTCCTCTAATAGGCCGGTACACTTGACATAAATTTTATATGCCTTGTTGTTAGTCGAGTATCCTAGAAAGATACCTTCATCAGCTTTAGGACAAAACTTACGTAACTACTCCTTGGTGTTAAGAATAAAGCATCTATAGCCAAAAGATGTGAGATGACCAATCTTAGGCTTACGCCCTTGCTAAAGTTCATAGAGTATTTTTTCCAGAACTGGGCGAATTAAAACCTAATTCAAGATATAACAGGCTGTGTTAACAGCTTCTCCCCAAAAGTAGTTTGGTAGATTGTTATCACTCAACATGCATCGAGGCATTTCAACTATGGTTCTATTCTTCCTGTCTACAACCCCATTTTGTTAAGGTGTATGAGGAAAAGAAAAGTTGTACCATGTGCTAAACATAATTCTTTGAAATGAAAATTCTCGAATTCACATCCATGATCACTTTGGATTTTACTTACTTTATGACCTATTTCGTTCATTAGCCGATTACTGAGCTTGATAAAAGATTCATACTCTATTTCTAAGTTTGAACAGAATGTTCATATTTATATGACCTAACCATTTGTGCCAATACCAGGAATTATCCTCCTTAGATACAAGATAAATACCAGTGGAGCCAGGGGATAAATTAGTCATATAAACATTATTGATTCTAGGAGCAAAGAGTATAGTAGAATCAGTCTTATAGTCAATAAAAGCTGTTATCTCAATAGTTAGCTCATCTAATTGCATAGTGAGGTTGCTAGCATTACATTCTTGATACTCAACTTTTTCTTAAAGAAAACTGATATCAAGAGATAAGGAAGCAATAGTGTCTTCCTGATCTTCACTTCTCCTCACTAGCTCTTTGATGTTTTTCATCGATTTATTAATCTGTTTTATAACATCAAAGAGAGCATGGGCAACTTCTTCTATTGACAAAGGGATTTCAAAATTTACCTCTATTTACGGAGCTTTTCCTTTGTTACACTCAGCTTCAGAGTCAACAGAGGTATGACTTTTACCAGAGGTAGATGCTGTGCCCCTTTCATTCTCAATGGCCATTAAGTAGAGGTTAGAGGAATCAGTTTCTTCCTCATCGGATGATGTAGATTCTTCTAAGTCACTCCAGGTGGCATCAAGTGCCTCATTCTTCTTTGCGAACCTCTTATTGAATCTGTCCTTCTTAGTCTTTGAACAGCTCGACTAGATATGGCCTTTCTCACCATAGCTTAAGCATTTGATATCTTTGTCGTGTTTTTTCTTAGGTCCTTCCTCAGCTCCTCGGTGATGCTGAGTTAACTTGTTTTTAGCAAGAAACTTCTTGTTCTTGAACTTCACGTCCTTCATGAAGGGCTTGAAACGCCTAGTTAAAAGGGCTATTTACTCATCAAAGTCATAGTTGGAGGACTCATCTAATGAAAAAGCTTTTAGGATAATGGCTTTGCTCTCTCTCTCCTTTCCTCTACTCCTTTTGGAGTTATCAGAATATTTTCTCAGTTCATCTCTTGAGTCAACAAGGTACCTATTAGCTCATCATAGCTGTAGGTTTTTAGATCATAAGCCTCCTCGATCGCGCTCTTCTTGGCATTCCGCTCTAAGGTAAGAATGCAAATGATCTTCTTTACAAGCTCTTCTTTAGTGAACTTCTTGAAAAGATGCTTCAATTCATTAATAATGTTAATGAACCTTGGATTCATCACTTGAATACCCTCGCTGGCGCCCATCTAGAACATCTCATACTCTCTCAACATGAGGTTGATCTTAGACTCCTTGACCTTGTCAGTCCCCTCGTAGGTAATCTCCAGCTTCTTCCAGATTTCCTATGCAATCTCGCAGCTCGAGACCCTATTAAATTCATTAAGATCTAGTCCATAGTGTAAGTATTTAATCGTTACAGCATTCTCTTTGAGAAGCCTATGATCAGTGTTATCATAATCCCTTGGATCTACTGAAACACAAACTTCATTCCTCACAATGGTGGGAACTTTGGGGCCAAGCTCAATTGCAAGCTATTCATGTATGCTTTGTGATTCAGTAAAATTCTTCATGCTACTTTTCCAAAACGAGTAATGATTACCATCAAAGAGAGGTGGCCTGGTTATAGACATTCCCTCCATAAGGAGCATTGTCTATCCTGAGCCACAACTAAAGTTGTTGTAAGCCATTTATGGATCTTTAACTCAAAGATGATTAGTTTGAAAGCTGAGCACTCACTCTAGTACAACTTGTTGATCCTTAAACGGCTTCTTTACAACGGTAGAGGGGGTGAATGTAGTTATTGGTTGCTTTTTAGTGTTATAGACATATTTTAACCAGGTTTAGTTTTTAGATGCGTGCTGAGTTAAGTGATGCTGAGTGAGGCGTAAAAATTTATAAACTGGTCAACTTTGCTGGCATAGTTTATCTTCAATCACGTACTGAGTTCTCAACTCAACTTGGATTGGTTTTTCAAGCAAAAGTTATAGAACAAAAAGAATGATGAATGAGATATGAATGTAATAAAGGTGAGCGCAAAAGTTAGAACTTCAACACCTAGTTTTATCCTGGTTCAGCCTCAAGCTTACCTCCAATCCCCAGATACCTTCTCCAATCTTAAATCCACTAGTTTTCATTTCAGCTCTTTAAGAAATAAAAGGTGATTCACCATGTTTGACTGTCTTCTTAAGTATTATATTTATACTTAAAATTCTGTGAAGTAGCCATTGCAAACTTCTCATCTTGACAATTCTTCAATTTCTCTTCTCTTCAAATCATTCAAATTTTCCAATTGGAGACAAATTCCAAGATGTTTAGAGATAGAAATTTCGAACGTTGAGGCATGATAAAATTCCATTGACAAAATCTCTTTTATCTTCAAGCAAATCGATCTATTAGAGAGGCGTGAAATGCAACGTGGAATCTTGAGATTGGTTGATATTGCTATTACTTGTAGAGACACACGGAGACACAGAGGCACGACACATGATAGAGAACTCCTTTTGCCCTGGACTTTAGTGAGGAATCTCCAACATTTCATACTGACACCTTTTATCTTGTGAGGACCATTGGAAATCTTCTTTAACTTCAATGCTTTTTAACCTAAAAAGCATCTAAAGAATATTATGTTTCTTACTGAAAGCGTTAGTAGCACAAGTCTCATTTACTTAGTTTTTAATTAATAAAAGCTAACTCAACATAACTGAGTTGATATCTATTTAAACTATGTCGTACTCAGCACTAACTCAGTGGTTCCTACTCTAAGATGTAACTTAATTAATTACTCAACAACTTGAAATGTTTTTCCTTAAACAAACTCAAGTCAGCATTATTGATTAAGAGTATACTTAGTACTCAATTAATTTCACTATCCTAGACAGTTTGTTATTTCAAAAAAGTTTAAGTACTATGACGTACTATTAAGTTGGGTTCAACATATCATATCTGAAGCAATTGAGAAAAAGCTTCGCAAGGAGTTCAGCAAGCAAATGAAGAGCGAATTCGAAATGTCAATGATGAGAGAGCTTAACTTTTTCCCCGGACCGTAGATAGAGAAAAATGAAGACGGAATTTTCATTAGCCAAGCTAAATATTCCAAAGAAGTCCTAGTGAAATATGTTTGTAAACATTGATGGCATGACAGATGTGAGCACAGGATTTTGTACCAGCTCGCGCGTTCAATGATGGCGGCTTTCCGAGATATTTATCCTTGAATCACACGATTTTCGACAGTCCGACGATCTTTAAATAAGAGTTCTCCTCATTAAAAATAATGTTTGAGATCCTAAATAAATATTTAGGAACGTAGAAAATATTTAAAAGATTTAAAGTGAAAATTTAAAGTCTTATAACATTTTTAAGGGTCTAAAATAATTTAATTGGGTTATTTGGAAATATAGACTTGTATATGTAAAAAAAATAAATATATAAAAAATTAATTAATTAAAAAATACAAAAATACATTCAAAAAATAAAAAAATAATAAAAACTCAAATGAGACGGAATCCCAGGTCTGAGGCAGGTCTCGCCGAAAATTGGCAAGGAAGCCTTGCCAAACTCCTTGGTGAGTCAGCCTTGCCAAACTCCTTGGTGAGTCAGCCTCGCCAAACTTGGCGAGGCACGCAGCCTCTCAAAACTCCCTATTTTGGATTTTTCGGGACATTTTTTCTATAAATAGTCGGGTCTTTTTCAGTACAAGGGGGCTCGAAATTTCAGAGAGAAAAATCCTCTCTTTCAGATAAAAAATATACAAACAATATTTCTTACTTTCTTCTAATTTTTTTTTCTCGGATCCAAAACACTTTTTGATCCCAAATTTCTTCATCTTTTACTCAAATTTCTTCATCTTTTTATAAAATTTCTTCATCTTTTCTTCTTAAATCCTCAGATATTCTCGGGGCTAAAATAAATTTAGAACCCCGAGTCTGATTATCTTTTTGGATAGATAAACACATTCTTTTCCAACATAACCATTATTTTCACGTTAAATCACCATAAATACAAAAATGAACAAGGAACACTCCCGGGGATCGAACGGACATGCCGAAGTGGATTCACACCAAAAGGGTAAAGCCTCTGAGTTCCTAGAGCTGCTTATTTCTGTTTCCTCCTTTTCTTCTTAATTTCTTTGTACATGTGAACCTAGGAATTATTTTATTGTAAATATTGTAATTCTCTTCTTCTTCTTTTTATTTCTTATTTATTTTTTTATTTATTTTTTTATGTTTTTTTTGCATCAGAATACCCCTACGAAGGGAATAAAATATATTCCCGGATAACAGACCTCACATTCTACCATGCGGTCATTTTCATTAATAAAATTGACCCACATACATGTAAATAAAAATGAACTATTTTTATTTAAATTAACTACTTTAAAATCGTCGATGTTTTAATTAGGCCACGTGGGCCTCGATAAAATCAAATCGAACATACGTGGTATATCCCCTATGCTAACCTTTGTGGATGCAGGTTAGATGTATGTTCAGGCTTTTATTTTTCCTTCGGGTATTGCACATATTTTTACGGGAAATGTAGTTAATAGGTTAGCAGGCGGTTGCATCCCCCCTATTTTTGAAAGCCTTGTAATTTTACTTTTCGCTTTTTACTTTCCGCATTTACTTACTGTTTTGTGGATGGTTTATTATTCCTCTTTGTGAATGATTTATTATTTCGCAATACGTGAATCATGCATATAAACTTCAAAAATGACCAAAGTGCGAATATGCATAATTAAGAAAATACGGTTTTCTGTAGATGTAATATAATGTGATCACTTAAGAAATAAGTAACTTATCTCGAACTCGAATCTCTGTGTCTTGGTGGGCCGTCCCCCGGACGTTAAGCCTCACAGGACTCTAATTCTTGGAAAGAGCTAATCCAAGTGGCGACTCCACACTAAGAAATGGCAGATTCGGGTTCGAACCGATCTCAAATGTTTTTTGCCTTTTTCTCTTTCAACCTTTTTTCCGGGTCCCCTACCCGGTGCTTTTCTCTTTTTCAAACACCTCGGTGGACCGTGCCTATGAAATCGCGCACTCTCGGCCCACCGCTCCGTGCCGCCCGCTCACAGTGGCGACTCTGCTGGGGTTTTTCTAAAGCTTGTTTTTCAAAAGTTTTTAGATTTTGGATAAGTGCCGAAAATTATTGATCACATTTTTCATTCTCTTAATTTTGACATATTCATTATAACGCATTACAGTAGAAGGGATTAGCCCATAAGTCCAAGGTACCCCTATAACCGCGAAACTTTCTCTTGAACTAATCTGCCACCCTAAGAAAAGATAGTGCTTGAGCGAGTGGAGCACTTGTTGCCATATCTCATGTACCTCCCTCGTTAGAGGCTTGGAGTGTATTTTAGTGCAATAAGAACCTTCTACATCAGCAACCCATTTACAAACCTCATATAAATAACCCATAGGCATTTTCCCTATAGTGTTACCCAAACACGCTTTCATGCATTATATTTTCCTGCAGGTGCGCTCCTGTGTATCTTCATGTTCCTAGATGAACCAAACTTAGGAAAGAGACTAGCCAAAAACCCTACACGCGGGAGTTGTATGGTTGGAAGATATGATGTTGCATGTGCTACTTGTATATTTTGTCATTGTACAAATGTGATTCTAACCACAAATTTTTGTGCAAACACTTGAACACACACACTCATGATATTAAATGTACATATCACGTCATCATCATGATACCACATACACTTAGGCACAGTTGACACTATAGATCGTGTCACCCTAGGACAAAACCACTTCGGAACATCACTTACCGCTTTTCAGCGAAATGTCCACTTGACATCCCGCTATTAGCTTGCACATAGAAAACATACCTTTCTTTTACTACGTGATGTCCACTTGACATCCGGCACTTGGCCCCCAAGGGGCAATAACCTTTCCACTACATTACCCATTAGATGTCCACTCAACGTCCAATTCGCAGCCCTTCCAAGGCACACCAAAAGCCCAAACGAGGCAAATACCTACCCAAAACCACTTTCTCACATTAAAGGATATTCGAAATCCTAACCTAAGCCCACACGAGACAAACTCACTACCTTACCAAATCGCCAAGGGTATACGCCTCATACCCGAATCATTCACCCACACTAGGCAATAATTCACGTATCACCACATACCCTCAAAATACTGATATCCAAAACCCCACCCTAATCGGGCAAAATAACCAAATCATTCTTTAGATAGCCACATACGATAGTTGACTTCATTTCATTAGAGTACATTAGAATTTGACCTCCTCATTCCATGAAACTAAGTCTTAGGACGAAACCTCAAACTATTAACCTGTTACCATGTAGGTAACTTAGTTACCTCACTTACATCACATCTCAAATCCAACCCCCGTTGTTGGATTTTCTTCCCCACATGTTTTCATTTTTACTTAATGACTAACCTATTTGTTTCAAATGCATTGACATACATGTTATTTCACATCATGGCATGCTAACCCCTTGTGAATGCAACAATAACATTAAACATCTCACGCATTTCTCACATCACGAGTCATGTCATGAATCGTACATGCACAGTCTGATCTTCTGCTTGTATATCTTAGTTTGGAGAAGGCCTGCTCGACGCCTGGTCCGTGTTTCCCCAATTATGGCCAATCTGGAGGGGGTTCCGTACACTGACTCAAGTGAGGACTCAGGTTCAGACTCAGACTCAGTTCAACGCACTGCTATGACTAATCCACCAGAAGAAGGAGCAGGAGAGGATCACCTCATCCTTTTAGGATAAAACTCTCATTAATCATCGATGAGCGGCGAGATTGCAGCTGCCATAAAAGCCTTTACCAACAGCGAACAGCTAGCTACGCTCATTCGCCAACTCCTCGGGAGGACTTAGAATGCAATGTCCAGCCCAGAGGTCACCCTTAACAACGTTAATCCAACAGGGGGAACTCCCACCTCACACATGGTGCCCCCAACTACCTTTTATCAGTTTGGGGCAGAACAAAGTCAGCTGAACCAAAGTCCATTCTTCCCTAGACAAACTATCTAGCCCATATTCGTACCAGGTCCTTTCTACTAAGGAGTGACCCAACAGCCTATTCCCAACTGGAGTACGTCTGTTGCCTCACAGTTCCAGGCACCTCAACTTCCCCACCTTACGACATATCCCCAGGGGCAGTATGGCTCTTATCCAATTACAGGAGATGCCATCCTTCAACAACCAGGAATGGCAGAACTATGGTAACAGTTCTTGGCCATTCACGGAGGCCACCTAAGGAACACATACCCTATACAACCAATAGTTGGGGATGAAGACATCTTACCCCCGAACTTCGCAATGCCGCAGTTTGAGAAGCACATAGGATCTGGTGACCCGTGTGCTCACTTGATGCATTATCAAACAGTGATGAGAGCATTGAGGGTCAGCGATCGAATGATGGCCAAGCTCTTTGTCGTTACCCTAGGCCACCCGGTCAATGAGTGGTACAACCACCTTTCGCTGGACATAGCTACCAATTGGAATAGCCTCGCTCAAGCTATGCTAGAGCATTATGGTTTCAACTCTAAGATGGAAACCACAATGCAACATTTGGAGGCCCTAAGGAAAAGGCAGGGTGAAAACTTCAAATCCTATTATACACGTTGGATGGCTACACAAGTCAGGCTGCAGACTCGTTTGACCCTACCGGAGATGATAACAAAGCTGCTGGACGGCACACTGCCACCATACAGGAACAAATTCGAATTTGATAGCTTCTTCAGCTATCAAGAAGTGTTTGAGAAGGCAGAACGGATGGAGCACTTCGAGTCCATGGACACCTATGGGGGGAATTAGCATGAGGGAAGATTATGTAATGTTTAGCTTTCAGCTACTTTTCCCATGGGGCTTTTGAATTATTTGTTGAATAAATTAAACATTGTTTATTTGCTTGATATTTTATCAATTACATCACGCATTCTCATAAGCATATTCATAATGTTTTTAGCACGTGTGAAACATCATTTTATGAAATTAATTTGGGTATAAATGGATTCCCCACAAAAATTCAAATGATTTGACTCTTGAGAGAAAGTGAGAGATAAATACATGTACTTAGAAAATGCGTGATAGCAATTGCCTCATCATACAATGATGAAAGATCAATGGAAAGATCCCCAAGCATGAAACATCCACTGACTCAACCAAGAGGATGAAGCATGCAAAGATCAAATGATAAAAGATCAATGGAAAGATCTCCTAGCGCGAAACACCCACCGACTCAACCAAGAGAACGAAGCACGTAAAGATAAAAAAGATCGAAGCTAGAATAAGTCCAAAAATGTCGACCAAGCAAGTTGGGACCAAACAACCGACGCAACATCATAACCATTCACCAAACCAAACAACCAGCGCAACATCACAGGATTCAGATTATTAAACACATCAACAGTTTCTTCACACGGTTCGCTATTATTTTTGGGGCAATCATCACACCATCAAAGGAAATGCCAGTTATCAAGACTCATCGTCACATACACCTCAAACCAGTAAACCGACGTGAGCACCAACCAAGCGACCAGAAATACTAAACTAGATAACAACTGAAGTCATGGACATAAACGATGACTGATCTACCAAATCCACCAAGTCTTACACAATTGCTATCACACATAGGTGAAAGAAATAAATCTCTAAAAAGCAGTATGAAAAAAAAGAATAAATTTGTAATCAGCCTGTCAATTAACACATGGTTAGTTGAGCAAAAATTAGGGCTTCTTTTCAAAACCACAAAAAGAATAGTCCGCTGAGTTGAAAACCTGAAAAGGGCACTTAGGACATCAAGAGAACAGCATTGGTTAGAAAACCTGAAAGGGTTAATTGATGATAGGATTCAAATCATTTGAAACATTTATACCCCTGTTAAGTTCATCAATGAATTGTCATTTTTGTTGAATCTTTATGCATATGTTTATTTTGATTGCTTGCATGCCAATGGTAGAATGTTTCAATTAAACATAAAAAAAATAATAAAAAATAAAAAAAATGAAATGAAAACAAAGAAAAAAGAAAAAAATAAGTCTGCTGGATTGAAAACCTGAAAGGGCGGTCCAGGCAAAAATTAAGACAAGGTTCGATAGATTGAAAACCTGCAAGGGCGATCTATGCAAAACTTAGAACCAAAAAAAATATCAAATTCATCATCTCCTCCTTGGAACGGTACGAAACATCAACACTTCAGACAAATGGCTTCAGCGATCATCATCGACACAACGCGGGATCAACGACTCATCCGA
>CATIWQ010443383.1:0-14424 GCA_949673415.1 Euphorbia schlechtendalii
CATTAATCATTTTACTTCCAAGATTTACCTAGTACCTTCATTTGCATCAAAACAACTACATACCACGTGAAATCTTTTATATGAAGTATAAAAATGACTTAAACTATAGTGTTTAATGTGTAAAATTATCATGATAATAAGTGTAATTATACACTTATTACACCCCCACACTTAACTTTTGCCTTGTCCTCAAGGTAAAAACAACAGAAGTGTATAAATTAGTATTCAAGTTCATACCTCATTTGGCGAAAGACTATTGTAGTGAGCATTACATTCCCATGTTGCATAAGATTCAAGTAGAAGTCCGAAATTTCTCACAAATTAGTAATGTGCAATTTATATAGTCTAGTTGCATACCCTTGTTCTTAATGGAGGTTCAACTGAATCGCATCATCATATAAGCATTATATGCATACTTGAATATTTCCTTCTCTTAAGCATAGTATAAAGTATAAAGGACATAGAAAGCACACTTTGAATAATTTTCTCTCAAGGCATTTTTAGGTAACCTAAGATGCTAAAACACTCTTAGTGGTTGCATTTTATGCTCCATACCACTCTTTCCTTTTTTTTCGGTGGTTGCATTTTATTCTCCATACCACTTTCTCTCATTTTTTTTCTTTTAAGCATATGTTTTAGAAGTACTTTGTACTTTGCACCCATTTTTCATGCTATACTTTTTTTTTCTTTTTTCGCTCATTGAATGGTTGTAGTTTCTGCTCCGTACCATTCCTCACCTTTTGCATAACTCATTGGTTATCTTCTCTTTCTTTTGATTTTTCTCTTAATACTGTCATCCTTTATTGATTAATTCCAAAGTATTATGGCTATTGTTTCCCAACAATTTAAACAGACTCAATACTTATAGGACTTATTCGAGATTTGCATATAAAACTCATAATAAGAATACTACTAGATATTACTCCACTTAAACTTATCGATATCATTAAACTAAAACTATACAACTTATACTAATTCATGTTGCATTGAAATGTATATCGAAACTTACTTGGAATGTTGCTTTCGAATGTTACTCACCACTCATCCTTGCCAAATTGATAAATGTTGTGCTAATAATGCTCAAATTCAACATGCGCTCAAATTCAAAACAAAAATTTTGTCCGAGTTTTCACTAACATCAAACTTGTAATACTTAACACTCAAAATAACCCTGGTCAAATGTTAGTATAGTATAGGTATGGATAATGTATAAATAACAATAAATTAAGAAAAATTTTCAAATTCTTAGGTTTTTAATTTTATTTAAATTTTTTTGGATTTTTGGGATTTACAACTGCCCCCCACACTAAAGGACACAATGTCCTCATTGTGGAAGACTTTATTAAATTATAAACCTAGTCTAAAACAGACAACTGAAAAGAAATTAAAATTAAAAAAAAAGAAAAAGAATTTGAACCCATTTTATTCATCGGAACTTGAATTTGGAGGGCTTGACGAGATTTCCAAATTATGCATTCTGAAATATGTATTCAACTTGTTGTTCAATGAAATGTTGGATTTTGTCAGTTGATGAACATCTTGTTGTATTGTTGATATGTCTAAGCATGCTTGGTTGACATCTTTCATGAACTTTCCTCTCCAAGTATCATTTTTACTTTCAGATTTTTGTCTTGAATTACTACTTTCGAATTGAACTTCTTCAACATCTTCTTTGTCGGGTTGGTTTTCTCGAGAAGTAGATTCTTATGTCAGTCTAAGCTTCCTTACCCTTACTCCATATGGTAGAAACGTAAACTTTCCTTCTTCTTTAACCAATCCTTCTCTCTTCTTATACACTCCTCCCATAAAGTTAAATTTTTCTCTTGGACTATATTGGTATGGTAATCAATTCTTTGCCCCCAAAATTATCCCACAAATTGCATTTGCACCTCCAACTCTAGCCTTTTTATGTGCAGTAAGACTAGTGATGGATTCCATCATATACATAGGAAATTTTGGTCTAAAATGCGAAAATGCGCACTCCAATATTTCCAAGTCTTTCATTGACACCTTAGTTGTTTCATGTCGAAAGAAAAGACTTTGAGAAATAAACTTGTGACAGTAGAGTAGGCTATTACTTCGAATGTTTTTATTGAATGAGTTTTTGACATCGTATCGATCCAATCCCGTTAACTCAGTCCAAACATCCGTTAATTCATAATCTTCATCTTTCTCAATCTCATCAAAATTTTCTCCTAAACCAAACCATTTGATTAAATCCATCAAGTGAACTTGTATTCTTCTCCTCCATTCCTAAATTTCCTTTTCAAGATATTCTCATCTTCAGCAATAGTAACCAAGAATTCGAGGACTCATTCCTCGATAAAAGGAAATCGCATAAACTTCTCCAATCCAAACAGCGAAAAATACTCCTCCACTTCCACGTGAATCCCAGCATCAATAGTAAAAGTAGGATCGTAGAAAAGCGTACGGTGAAAATCAAAGTTCTTGATTCTCAAGTATCTTTCAACTTCTTCTTCACTATAGATTGGAAAGGGACAGCCAAATTCATTTTATATATTCACCACTTTGTTCTTCCTCTTTGATGATGTTGGTTTCTTTGGTACCATTAGAATGGAATTCAAGAATTTTGAAACACAGATTTGAAAGATAGAAAACTTGTTTTTGCAAAGGATTGAGATTATGAAAAATAGATTGTGAAAACAAAGTAGGAAAAGTGGTTATTTATATAGAAAATAGGGTATTAATTGCTTTTCCAATGGATATATATCAAGTATAACCGTTAAAATATAGAGGTTACAGCAGTAATTCCTGTGCATATCGCACCGGTCGCGATTTTTGACTATCTCTTATACAGAAACAGAGAATTTAGATCAAACTAATCATGAGCGCGATACAGGTCGCGGTCGCGATATGTCAAAATCCAAAATTTTTCTTTTCTTTTATTTTTGAAAACACACTCACTTAAAAATACACACAAAACAATTAAAATATACAACTATATTATACTATATATATATTTTAGGAAAGTATAAGAGATTTCTTTGTCTCTTACTTCCCCGTTTCCTTGTCGTACCAAATCGTTCTATTTCTGATTCGAAAGATGCCAAACTTTCTCTTGAACTACTCGTACTTGGCGTGCACACACTAGAAAGAAAACTCAATTAATAAGCAAGAAAAATTTGTTATTAACAATATATAAACACTTTAAACTAAAAATAAAAAAAGAAAAAAAATAAAAATAAATATATCTATTGACACATAAATATAATTACCTGTTCTTCGGTAATTTGATCTCTAGAACGCACTTGCCTTCCCTGGAACCGGTTCCAACAACTTGTTTCGCAAGGTTTTGACTCTACTAACTCTAAGGAATTATATTTTATAAAGAAGACAAAAACCTTATCTCCTACTTTCCTACCGATAAGTTAAGAATTCAAAATACGAACAGGTGTTGTCAATACCACTTATCTAAATAGAAAATTGGTGACCACTGCAAGTATACAATTACGATGTAGTTTTAAAAGATATCGATCCCACATGGAAGGAACCAATTCTAAAGACCAACAAGAGGAATAGAATAAAAGAAAATAATGTAATTTATTTTGGAGGATTGAAATGATGGATGGATAGACAAATGTATGAAAGATTAGAGAAGATAAAACGTGTATAGATAATCCCTGCGAAAAAGTATAGCAAAGGAAACATGTAAAATCATCAAAGATATTATGTACACTAGATTAATTTAATAGATTCAGTTCTAGACACTCAGATATTCAATTATTCACCATAGAGCAACACATGAAATAACTTTTCTAAATCTAGTGCAAACGAATTAAGATGATTATATAAACCTGGATAACAATATTACTATACTTAGTACGGGTCGCTCTCACATAGCCATATTTAGCAAGTTACCATTCCAAAAATGTTGGCTCACTAAATAGTATTATAATCACATATTCAGTGATTTTACACAATCTCGTTAACCCAGAAACTACTCTTAGAGTTAACTCAAAAGCATATAACTTGATTAATATAAAAGACTCAACACGAAATACACATTATGACACATAGATATATCATAAACTTGGAAACACAATGTATAAGTAGAAAGAAAAGCAAAGTTGTAAGGTATGCAAGTGAAAGCCAAATCAAACCGTATCCACTCTTTAATGGGAGTCGTCAATTCCCGCAATTCTTACGTGTTCTTTGAATTCAGTCTCGACTTGTACAGAACCTCTGCTAGGCTGCTATTCTTTGTGAATATTGAATAAAAAAATATTGAAGAATGAAAACTTTTATTGATAAGTGATTTTCAATTATACTTATACAACAATCGCTTGAATATGTAGTGAAATATAGTGATCGAAATAAGGTTCAAATCACTTATACATTTTCTCGCTAACACTTATGAACGTAGCAAAATCTAGATATTTTTACTCTCTATCTATGCATACACTATGCACTATAACACACCATATAATCCACCACATTCCATCTACCTCCCGAAATTGGTGAGTTTGGAGCCCTATTTATAGAGT
Organism: Euphorbia schlechtendalii; assembly: GCA_949673415.1. Lineage (NCBI taxonomy): Eukaryota > Viridiplantae > Streptophyta > Magnoliopsida > Malpighiales > Euphorbiaceae > Euphorbia > Euphorbia schlechtendalii. The sequence continues at coordinate 4,506 of CATIWQ010443383.1, forward strand.
ACGAAGGGTTACGTCTATCTAAATGAAGAGTCGTATCCATTGGCGAAGAATTACACCGCTTTATTATGATTGCTTGAATTGGTATGATCTTATCCACAATGGAAAGGCACCTTTTCATGATTGGTTGACTTCCAAAAGGTATCTTTTTGTTTGGTAGTTGATGGCGGTTGATCGTTCTTATCCGGTGATTGAAAGAAGAGAAGAGTTGACCAAAAAACCGTCAATGTTGCGACCGCGAATGATTGTCGCAACCATGAATATTTGATTGGAAAATTTGTGTTGTGAAAGTTAACAGGTCACGATCGCGATATGTGTGTCACGATCGTGACATGCCTTTTTTTCACATGATTCCTCTTTGCGATTTCTATCGATCTTTGACATCTTCGATCATTTGCCAAATCCTTAAGTTCCATGCATCTTTTTGCACCTTTTTCACTCTTTTTTCATAGATTTCCAACTTTAATCATTTTACTTCCAAGATTTACCTAGTACCTGCATTTGCATAAAAAAACAACTACATACCACATGAAATCTTTTATATGAAGTATAAAAATGACTTAAACTATAGTTTTTAATTTGTAAAATTATCATGATAATAAGTGTAATTGTATAATTATTAGTTGCCCTTTGGGGGAAGTAACCATCTTGGATTAATCGAACTATGTCCCGATATCAACTTATCTCATCAGTACTAATAGTGATTTAAACTGTGCAACAATAGAAGGTTCTTTAGCAATATGAAGTATAATGGGCTTGATTAGATGAGATTTTAGACCATCCCACATAGAGGCCAAAGGAGTAAAGGAATCCACCATTTTATTCTCATCTCGGGGCAGTGCTGAAACAAACATTTTTCTGAACTCACGGCTAAATTATAAACTGCATCATGATATGGTAAAGAGATGCTTTCTTGATATCCCAATCTCCGATGACTTGCGAAATGACTAAGGAAGAATCCCTAATGATGGTAACTTCCGATGTTCCAACATTTCTCAAAGCTTACAAACCAAACAGACACACTTCATATTTTGCCCCATTGCTAGTAATAAAAAACTCAAAGAGCTTAAATATTGGAATAACTTCATTCTATCATGTTACCAAGATAACTCAAAGACCTGAACCTTGACAGTTCATGGCTCCATCAAAGAACATATTCCACTCTTCACTTACTAATTCAACAGCCACTAGCTGCTCATTTGAAAAGTGTAAGTTCTCAACGTAGTCCATGACTTGATTGGCAAGGAATTATGTGATCACTTGGCTTTGAGAAACCATCCATGAAGGTATACATAGTGGCACTATCTGGAATTTCTACTAAAACATCAATGTGAGGCAAAAAAATTCATCATTTAGTGATGCTTTGTCAAGATCTCTGAAGTCCACATAGACCCTAACCTTCCCATCCTCTTTGGGTATGGGGATATATTCACTAACCATGTCGGATATTTGACAACCTTAGGGAGCTTTCCTATGAGGTTCTTTGCTAGCCTTACCTTGTCTGCCCATTCTAGACGTAGTCGACACAACTTCTACTTAACGTTTTTGAACTTCAAATTAGTCCAAATTCTATGCTCTGCAATTTCTCTTCCCACACCAGACATGTCTTCGTATGACCAAGCAAAAGCACTCAAGTGCCTAATCACATTTTCAAACTCTTTTTTCTCAAAGGTTTAAATCATTGTATATAGTTATCTTTTTTAGGCGATTCAATTATACCTAAGTTAATTTCATGAAACGACACATCGTGTATGCTAAAAACTTTATGTGTAGACTCATATGAATGCATGGCATCATTAGGCAAAACATAAAATAAGTAAACAAAGTTTGGATATTTTCATTACAATAAAGGTCTTACATTATAGTTTACCAAAATAAAAAATTACATCATTATAATTTCTTCTTCCTCCACAGGTGGAGAGTCATCATTAGTGATGGCATATGTAGCTGCAAAAGGAGCGGAAAAGGCAGTAATGATTGAAGGGTGATAGTAGTATGAACGGTAACCACGATAACAGAGGAGTGGATGACCAGAGTAGGATCAATTGTGAAGACATTGGCGACATCAATATTGCTTGAGGTAGACCCTTTGGACACTATCCAATACTAGCCCTTATGATTTATAGGTTCAAATTTCCCTTGTGTAGCTTTTGGTCGTAGTTGTGCACATTGTGCTAGTTAATCTATACAGGTAATGAACATGCGAACTAGCTTTGGGGATTTTAAAAATTAAAAATTAACCTCAAAGGAACTCCTAAGCATGACACGATTGATATAATCTTAATTGAAACATTCCATAGATGCATTAGGTCTATAAACACTTATTAAAAGAGACATAGCATCCAAGTATAAAGCATTACCAGTTGATGCGTGCCTTTCTCGTGCTATTATAAAGTGATCCCTTAGACCAGTTGGATAGAAGTCCTTTAGCACTAGCCTACAAAGTAATATTGCCTCTTTGAATACTCCACATGAACCCCACTGACCAAAACCTCCTTGAGAGGGGAACTTGTGAATTAACAAGAGGTTGCTAGATAACTCGTAGATTAACCCGAATATATTGTGAATGTTCTTTTCCAATAAAGGTATAAGCCTTCAAAAGAATCTCTCAAATAGAAGAGAAACTAAGGGAGGATCTCAAAATAGTTTGCAAGAAAGTAGTCAAGTTGAAAAGAGTAATGCTAAATTGAAAAGAGGAGGAGGATCTCCTATTTATAGGGAGAAGGGGAGCATAATTACTCCCCTTTTAGCAATGATTGAGATGGGGAATTCCCCATCCCACACGCTGGTCATCACGTAGATCCCTAAGCTCCATGGGTCTGACCCATGTGCACAGTTCACTTTGACATTATGTGCATGCCGAATAAGGAAAGCTTAATGGGTTTGCCTTGTCTCACAAGCTTGGGTTTGTGATCCGCTAGTGGGTCTGCACTGTAGACTTACGCAAGCACTGCATTGCAGCACTTGTAAGCTTATGGCCCACCAGCTTATGCTAGCAGTGTCTAGTAGTGCTAGACACGCTAACGGCTCGCGAGCACTGTGGTACCCAGGCAGGCCCCTCCCGCGAACAACCTGTGTTCGCGAGGCCCACATGTAACATGAAAAATCCCTTGCTACACATATCACATATTTATCCCCAGTGCCTCTTTCAAAACCAGTTAACTAGTCTGACCATTTAATGGTCCATCCTAACGAACTTGAATACCCTTTTATTCTCGGTATATACCCAATCTATAAGTTCTTTATTTTTTCCGATGAAGGCCCAATGTGTGTGGCCTCATAGGATCCTGAAGTATAGAGCCGCTAGAGGTTAACCTAAATATGGCTTCTCATCCGGGAACCTTTAGGATTAGTGTTCTAGATTGATATGAAACTCGATGACTCTAGACTATCGAATGACCTTTCTAGCAAAGGCATATGATCCCTCATTAATTAAAACATCACATGCTTGTGACTTGATCCAGTTCTACAGTAGTAACCAATACAATACACTCCTTCCATCATGTTAAATACCATTTTGTTTATTGAGCTCGCATAAAGTGTTAGCTCATGTAATAACCTGAGCTATCTTGAAGTTAGACTTGCTAATGAAGAACACCACTCACCTTTATATAGTGAGATTGAATAGAAACCCATTCTATCAATCTCATACTCTAATAAGAGGTTTATGAGTATGCTATTTTGATAAGAGGCCTTAAGGTATAACTCTCATTATATCACTATATCAGGAGTGATGGATCCCATCTTGACAATTTAGCTTACCAATGAATGGTCATTACTATACCTATAATCATCCATATCATCCTGATAATAGAGTATGCATGAGTATGCCCAAAGTATAGAAACTCCCATTCAGGGTAACTAGTATCTGAGGTCTAAGGATACTTGTATTGCTATTGTAATAAGATTTGACACCAATACATGGATATAACTATTTCTAAGTGTCTATCTAATAGCAATCTCCAATGTATTATCCAAATACATTCATATGTTAACTCAAGGTACCACCTTCAGCTCGTGAAATCGGCTCCATGGATCCAATCCGAAGAGTAAGCCTACACATACTAGTCTGTCTGCTTCATTGATGTCTAGTCTCAATGAAACTATGAGTAGGGATATTTAGAATTTTCCATAATTACATGTGTGTGTAGTTCTCACTCTACAAAGCTCCCACTATATCCTTGCACTTTCATGCTATGAAATAGTCAAGTACTTTGTTTCATTATATTAACGAATATATAGATATATATAATAGTATATATATATATAATACCAGAGAGATACATAAATAGAGAAGATCATTAATATATAAAAAAGGTGCCTTATTATTTGATAACAATAATCCATAAATGTTTGTACTCTATTGACTAATAAAGATATATCATCCTAATTGTTAGACATGATGTATACCGTAGAGGCAATTAGGGTAATATATCTTAATTAGTTATTATTTTATTAATAATAATAAAAGACATCTTTGTTATATATCAATGTTATTTAATTTATATATCTCGCTGGTGTCATATATATGTGTTATAGTATGTATGTGCATTGTTAAGACAAAGTCCGTGACTACTTCATAGAATGAAAGTGCGAGGACATAGTGGAAGCTATGTGGTGTGAGAACTGCACACATTTGTTACTATGAATAGACTAAATATCCCTAGTCATAGTTTCATTGAGACTAAACATCAATGAAGTGAACAGACTAGCATGTGTAGGCTTATTCTTTGGATTAGATCTAAGTAATCGATCTCAAGAGTTGAAGGTGGTACCTTGAGTTAATATATGAATGTATTCAGGTAACTCATTGGAGACCGCTATAAGACAAACACTCGAATATAACTATATCCATGTGTTGGTGTCATGTCTTACTGTAGTAGCAGTACAAGTATCGTCAGACTTGAGATACTAGTTACCTTGTGTAGGAATTACTATACTTTGGGTCATGCCTATTCATACCCTGGTGTGAGCGGACAACACGGAGCGATGGACCGAGAGTGTGCGGAGAAGAAAGGCATAGTCTATCTGGTGTTTTTGTTGAAAATAAAGGTACAGGGTCGGGGAGTCGAAAGGTTTGAAAGAGAAAGCGAAAAACATTTTTAGATCGGTTAAACCCGAATCTACCATCTCTTAGTGTAGAGTCGCCACCTTAATTAGCTCTTTCTAGGAATTAGAGTCCTGTGAGACTTAATGTCCGGGGGACGGCCCACTAAGACATAGAGAGTCGGGTTCGGGATAAGTTGCTTATTTCTTATTGGATCACATTATATTACATCTATAGAAAACTGTATTTCTTAATTGTGCATATTCACACTTACGTCATTTTTCGAGTTATTATGCATGATTCACGTATATTTGAAAGTGATAAATCCATCCACAAAGTAGTAAATGAATGCGAAAAGTAAAGATTAAATATTACAAAACCTCGGGGGATGCAACAGCCTTCCTAATCTATTAATTACATTTTGAAAAAAATAATTGAAATTGCGATACCCAAAGGAAAATTAAAATCCTAAACTTACATCTAATCCTGTATCCACAAAGGTTAGCACATGGTATATTACAATATATTGCATGTTTGCTCGATTTTGGCTTTAGCGAGGCTCGTCTAGCCTATTGAAAAATCAAGGTAATGGATTTTTCATTTGAAATAAGATAATTCATTTTATTAACAATTTGGTTGCTCATTTTAATTAATGAAATTGCTCTCATGGTAAAATAGTGGGGGCTGTTATCTAGGAATATATTTTTATAAAGAAATTACAACGAAGAAAGAAAAATTACAACATTCGGAATGAAATAGAATAATAAAAATCCTAGGTCAGCAGATGAAATCAAAAGAAGGAATTGCAGATAATGAGAATGGAAAGGAACTCAGAGGCTTACCCATACAGAGCGAATCCACCTCGAAAATATCCGCTCGACCCTAGGAAGTAGTCCTTGTCATCTTTTTGTTTAGGTTGTTAAAAGTGAGATGTAAATCTTGAAAAATGCTTACTTAATTCTTGAAATCAGTTCCAATTCCAAAAGCTATATTTTTCTCTGAAAAAATCTGGTCCCAATTACCAAAAATTCCCCAAATATTTATAGGGAAAATCCTGAAAATCCAAAAAGGCAATAATTTCCGGCAAGGATCGCCAGAAATTCTTGCAGGCCTCGCCAGAAAGTTTGGTGAGGCTCGTTAGACTTTTTGGCGAGCCTACCTCGCCAGACTTCTGGCGAGATAGATCCCCGATTTCGATATACTGTAATTTTTTCGTATTTTTAGTATTTTCTGTGTATTTTTATTTTTTTTGTATTTTTAATTAATTTTTTGAACTAAAGAGAAAATTTAATTTATTTTATTAAAAGTTTTTTTTAATTTAGAGATGAGGAACGCTCCCATTTGAAGGCATCTGGATAATCGAGAATTCTGTGATTCAAGAATAACATCCTGAAAAAGGCGTTATCATCGAATGCGCGAGCTGGTACAAAATCCCATGCTCACAGCTACCCATCGTGTGATCGCTGCTGGTTAAATAGTAGTATGATCACATGAAAAGAGTGAAGGGATTGAGAAAATACCTGACCGGTGTGGTTGGTGACTTCTTTATCCTTGATTGATGATGACATGGGCCTTCCTTTCGGGTGCCTCTCTTTAGTTAGGTTATGCGTTTCTTTCTTTGGAGTCCCTTAATGTTTAATGTCCATTGTGAGCGGGTCTGGTGTGGTCATTACGTGCCCCTTGTGAGTTGACCACCAGTTGGAATTACTAGAGTAGGTTACCTGAAAAGCGAACCAAATTAGATTCCCACTTCCTTCTTCGGTTACGTTTCCCTAGTAGAAATTTGAGTTGTTTCCTATGAAAAGTCAGAGAAAATATATAGTTTATACATTTTATAATGAATGTTTTAATTTTTTGATTGCTTTTATGCGATGCAAAAATTTTAGCCCCTTCAATCAAAAAATTAAAACATCGGGAAATAAATTTAATGAGTTAGGGAGATATCGGGGATGTCCCGTGCATTGCTCCGTCATGTTAGGAGGCTTTTATTGGAGAATATAAATAGGTGGGGCCCACCTATTTTCTTTATAGATATAACTCTTCTCTCCTTATTTTCTCACTTCTCACTTTTACCCTCTCTAAATACTTTCTCTCCTCCTTCTCTTTAGAAAAGATGTTGTCGAAAGTCACTGGCAGGCAGCTCTGGTTCCTCTCTAGTCTCAGTCCTCAACCTACTGATCAGGCTACCATTTTCCTCGTCGATATTGATGTTGCATACGGCTAGAGTACGAGGGACACTGTTCGCAAGGTTTCAACTTTAATAACGCCTAGGATTTTTTATTTAATAATGAAGCCAAAAACATTATCTCCCACTTTCCTACCGATAAGTTATAAGGTCAAAATACGAACAGGTGTTGTCAATACTGCTTATCTAAATAGAAAAATGGTAACCACTGTAAGTGTACAGTTACGATGTAGTTTTAAAAGATATCGATCCCACAGGGAAGGACTAGCTCTAAAGATCAACAAGAAAAATGGAATAAAGAAAATAAATATTTTTGGATTTTAGTTGGGAGGATTAGAATGAAGAATGGATAGATATATGTATGGAAGACTAGAAATTCTAAATGTATAGATTTTTCCTACGAAATAAGTATAGCAAAGAAAACATGCCAGTTCAACAAAGTTATTACATTCACTAGACTAATTTAACATAATTGTTTCTAGATACTCAGATGTTCAATGATTCACCATAGAGCAACACATGAAATGGGTTTTCTAATTCTAGGCAAACGAATTAAAGCGATTATATAAACCTGGACAACAATATTGCTATGCTTAGTACGGGTCACTCTCACATAGCAACATTTAGCAAGTTACCATTCCAAAAATATTGGCTCACTAAACAGTGTTAAAATCACAGATCTAGTGATTATACACAATCTCGTTAACCCTGAAACTACTCTTAAAGTTAACTCAAAGGCATATAACTTGATTAATATAAAAGACTCAACATGAAATACGCATTATGACACATAGGCATATCATAAATTTCGAAATAGAAATTATAAGTAGAAAGCAAAGTAAAGTTTTAAGGTATGTAAGTGAAAGCTAAAGTTGATCAAACCGTATCCACTCTTTAATGGGAGTCGTCAATTCCCGCAATTCCTACGTTTGCTTGGAATTCAATCTCGGCCCATACAGAACCTACGCTAGGATGCTATTCTTTGTGAATATCGAACAAAAGAATGTTGAAGAACGAAAAATTTTATTGATAAGTGATTTGCAAGTACACTTACACAACAATTGCTCGAATATGTAGAGAAATCTAGTGATCAAAATAAGGATCCGCATCACTTAAACATTTTCTTGCTAACATTTATGAAAGTAGCGAAAACTAAATAATTTCACTCTCTATATATGCACACACTATATCTCTTACTTTTTCTAATTCCAATGCCACACCATGCATGAAATTTGTAAGGTTTGGAGCCCTATTTATAGAGTTTGAAGGGTTGCATCTATCCAAACAAAGAGTTGTGTCCATTGGTGAAAGATTGCATCACTTCATTGTGATTGGTTGAGAATCTTTAATCATATCCACAATGGATAGGCATATATTCATTGTTGGTTGAATTTTGATATGTGTCTTTTTGTTGGTAGTTGATGGCAGTTGATGGCGGTTGATCATTCTTATTTGGCGGTTGGTAGTTAAGAAGATTTGATAAAAAAACCCGTCCAAGTCGTGATCGCGATATACAAGTCACGACCATGAATCTTTGTTTGACAATTTTCTGCTCTGAAGTATATCAAGTAACGATTGTGAATTGTTATCAAGACCGTGAATTGTGTTTTTCTTCATAATTCTTCTTGTAACTTCACTGATCTTCGACAGCTTCGATCCTAAGCCAAATCATTAAGTTCCATGCATCTTTTCGTATCTTTTTCTCTCTTTTTACATAGAATTCCACTTTAGATCATTTTACTCCCATGATTTACCTAGTATCTGCATTTGCACAAAAAACAACTACATACACTACAAGAAAATTCGTATTTTGCAACGGAAAGCTTGCAAGGGAAATTTTTCCGTTACAAATCTCTTAGCTTGCAACGGATTTTGCAATCAAAAGCATTTTCCCTTGCAGATTTAGTAGAATGAGAATACTAAATATGTCTGCAATGGAAGTTGCAAGTGTTTTTTATTTCCGTTGCAAAAAATGTGAACGGGAAATGATGGAGGGAATATATGCAAATGGAATTTGCAAGTGTTTTAAATTTCTGTTGCAAATCTAATGCAAAGAAATTAAAAAATATAAAATTGCAACTAAATTTCCATTGCATGTCAAACAATAAAAAAAATTGAAAATAAATAAATTTTTTTGATAAAGTTGAGATATTTATAACCTTAGAAAGAAATCCTCTTCCCCGTCTTCTTTCTCACCTTCGCCTCACCATGGCTGCCACCATAGTCAAGGGTAATCTTTCATCATCCAATCCTTCGTCGTAGTGACCAATACTCCTTTCAACCACATCAGACCAAACTTCTTACCTCTCTTGTCTTATCTCCTCCAAAATCAGATTGAGCAATAACCCTAAACCCACAAATCTAAGGTAAACCGTTTTCTCTCCATGCATGCTTATCTCTCCATTTCATATAAGAAATTATTTTACCCATTTAATAAATTTTGTTTATTTTAATGTTGTGAATCAAATTAGGGTTCTTATTATGTCCAGTTGTATTGTATAGTATTCAATTGAAAGTAATGACAAAATCTGGTTTTTTTGCTAATCTAGATCTTCTCTTGCGTAGTTACCATTTTACTTTAATTTTTCTAGAAAATTAAGATTTCTTGTTGAATTTCTGAGCATGAGTTGTGAAATGTTAAATTTGAAGCTTTTAGATTTTTATATTCGTAAGTGGATTCATTAATTAGT
>CATIWQ010443408.1:0-19619 GCA_949673415.1 Euphorbia schlechtendalii
TGTGATGAATCATTGAACATCTGAGTGTTTTGAACCGAGTTTGTTAGATTAGTTTAGTGAATCGTAACATCTTTGTTGAACTTGCATGTTTTCTCTGCTATACTTGTTCGTAGTGAAAATCTTTATATTTATATTTTCTAATCTTCCACATCTATATTTACTCAACTTTTCATTTTGATTTTCCTATCCAAAAATCTCAAATCTATTTTTATTTTCTTTACTTTGTTTTTCCCTTGTTGATCTTTAGACTTGGTTCCTTTCCTGTGGGTTCGATATCTTTTAAAACTACATCGTAACTGTATACTTGCAGTTATCATCATTTTTCTATTTGATAAGAGGTATTGACAACACCTGCATTTCACGTGAATAAGTTTTTGGCATTATTATTAAGGATAAGACTTACAGAACGAGCGTAGGCAAGTCTTGTGAATAAGTTATTAAACTTATCAATAGAAAAGTGGCGAACATTAACATCTAACGACTCTATACTTCGGGATCCTATGAGGTCACACACTTTGGGTTTTTACTAGACTAAGTAAAGAACTTATAGACTTGGTCTATGTTGAGAATAGTATGGAAGTTGAAATCATTGGATAACCTATTAATTGGTTGGACCAAATTAATATTTAAAAGGATTAAAAGGAAATTAGCACGGGGGAGTAGTCAGGGAATTTTTCCCATTGCGAGTGGGCCCCGCAAACACGGGTTATTCACGGGTGGGGCCTGTGTGGCTACCCTGTGAGAAACATTGCTCACGGGCCACTCGCATGCGCTGGTTTGTAGGCAATGTAGGCCTACGAGTATGGTCACGAGCTGGGCTTGCGGCACAAGGCAAGCTCACTGCGCACAGCCTGCATAAGCCAGCTATGTTACGGGTGTTCTCACGGAGCTAGGAGCTCCGCGTGGTTAGCCCATTTATGGGATGGGAGAAATCCCATCCCACATTGTTAATTTAGGGGAGCAATTTGCTCCTCTCCCACTATATAGTGGTTCCCCCTCTCCTTTTCAAATTACTTAGCTCAACCTTTCCTTCTAAGGTTGACATCTTTGCTTCGTGAGATTTTGCAAGTTCCTCCATGAGTTTCTCCAATGTCGCAAGAATTCTTTAGAAGGTCCTTTCTATTTTGAAGTGATCCTTATCAGTTAATATTTTCAAGTTGGTCTTCGAGCGGTCTAGCAACTACTGTCTACCGATAGGTTCTTCCTCAATCATAGAGGCTGTCCTAGATTGGAAGCAAGTGTTAATGGAGTTCTTTCAAATTGCTCTAAGGGAACACCGCACCAAAGGAAGGCACACATCAACTGGTAATGCTCTTTAGTTAGATGCTAGGTTTCTTTTAATTAGTTTAGAAACCTATATGAGTCTATGAAATGTTTCAACTTAGATTATATCAATCATGGCATGCTTAGGAGATCCTTTAGCATTAATTTTAAGTTTTGAAATTTTGCCTTGCAAGTTTGCATGTTCAATTACTATCTTAATTAACCGATAGCGGTATCAAAGCCTCCCTTATACTATGCATGATTGATGATAATATGTTCAAATTGATATTTTCTATGAATTGATTAAAGTATGCTATGCATGACTTATGTTTCAATTTCTGTTATAGAATATGATGGGATAACTAGAATAAGGTTTTGCTCAAACTTAGTCTATGTGATTATCATATAAATTAGCAATGTTTTACCACACGTGTAAATGCTTTAAATTAAGGGTCATCCCGTATTTCACACAATTAAAAGAACAAATCATTAAATCATTAATTGTCTGTGGTACAATGAATTGAAGTGCTCATGGGTATTTTGGTAAGGATTGGACTTTGCTACTCATCTACTTATAAGGGCCCTCTCCTACCTGGAAATCTCCATCGCAATTAGGTTCAAGTGTACCAAAGGGACTTTTATGACTTAGTTGATTTTTAGTATGGGAATCGGATTCTGCTATGGTGTTACAAACATGGTTTAAGTTGTTAAATTAAAACTTATAGACATAGGTGCAAGAACTTAAACATGGACCTTACTTGTTTTGCATGCTATGTAGAGTTTTGGCATAATGGAATGATTATGATGTACCAGTCTTGAGAATGTTCCGTTAGATTAATAATTCTAAATAGCCCAGAATTATTATTATTATTATTATTATTATTATTATCATAATCATATCCATCGTATAAGACCTAGACTAGGGCGATACCAGCTGCACTAATGAAATCCGTACAACAATATTAATACGGTAAATTTTCTTCCCGTCATAAATCATGATACAAACCTTATTAACGGATGTAAGAATATATACAACATGCTTTCCCTTAACATGTGTTTGGTCATGAGACTAGATGGCGTTAATGCCTTAACGAAAATGGGTTAGTTGTCCATGTCAGTGGAGCTAATGCCAGATTGGAGATATATTTGAGGATTTGTACAATTAGGTACGCACATCTCGAGAAAGAGAACTCAAATAGATTAGCAATTTCATGGGATGCAAATGAACGGGTTCCAACCATAGTTGTCTTGTTACAGCTTGACCTGCTATAGCGGGGTCATAATGAATGGCTATAGATGCTACAAACTAAGGAAAATTGGTTGGACCAAATTTCCCAAATTTAAATAGAAGGGGCTATTTGAATGTCGAGAAAATAGCGTGAATTATGAGTTTAATTAAAGACCTTATATTAAATGCATGTACATATACTAATGTCTGAACAATTTCTATCTTATATCTAGGTTGAACAATGAATCCAAACATAAATCTCCATCTGATACTTGACAATAAGTTGACAGGGATCAATTTTGATGAATTGTTCAAGGCTCTTAGAAAGGAGCTTGAGAAGAGCAACATGGATTATGTTTTGGATAATCCTGAACCAGTCAATCTTGATGATGACATTTCTATTCAACAAAAAGAGGCATATCTTAAGCATAAGAAGGATGCTTTTCTGGTGTCACTTGTGATGATTGAAACCATGACCTTGAAGCTTAAGAAGCAGCATGATGGTATGGACCTAAATTCCATACCGATTCATCTTGGAGAAATTCATGAAGGCATGTAGATTGAATGGAATGAAAATTTAAAATTCTTCTATACCTCTAGGAGAAATGATGAGATCTTGGCCACTAAGCGTTGTATTGAATACTTTCAAAGAGAATGACCCAGATAGGAATTGAAAGAAATTCTGAATGTGACATACAGACTATGATTAAGAGTCTGTCTGATAAATATTCACCCTTCGTGAAAGATTATCTAATGTCAAAAAAGACCAGCAAAACATTAGAGTTTATTAAGAAACTTAGAAGTTTTGAAGATGGTTTGAAGGCTAGAGGAATAGGTACCTTGTCAAGTAAGACTTGCACAAAAGGTAAGGGTTTAAAACCTATCAACGGGAAAGTAAAAAATGTGATTATTGAAATGGAGAAGCCCAATGGGATATGTTTCATGTGTGAAAGACCCAGACATTGGAAATGAGATTGCAAAGCTCTGATTTCTAAAAAAGTGAAGAAGAAGGAAAGTGAGGCATCTACTTCAGGTATGTTCATGAATGAGAGTTTCTCTATAGTTCCTTATAAGTCTACATTGGTATTGGATACTAGTTGTGGTACTCATATCTATAACTCTGTGCAGGGGTTGTAGAATAGTAGGTGGCTTGCAAAGAGGGAAATGGACCTAAGAGTTTGAAATGGAGCATGGGTTGTTGCAACAGCTGTAGGGACATATAGCCTTCATTTTCCTAGTGACATAGTTTTAGTTTTGAACAATTGTTAATATATCTCTACTATCACTAAGAATATTATTACTGTTGCACGTTTAGCAACAAATGGATTTGAAATTTTATTTTCTAATAATAATTGTCAAATTCGACGCGATAATGTTCTTTATGCTTGTGGAATATGTGTTGATGGCATTTATATTCTAGATACAAAAACTGAAATTCTAAATATGAACATTGTTAAGAAATCGAAGTTAGATAATGAGAAATCCTCATACTTATGGAGTTGTCGTCTAGGCCATATAAATGAGACTCGCTTAACTAAGTTACACAAATGTGGTGAGTTGGGCCCAATGGAATGGGAATCCCATGGGGCATGCTAACCTCGTTTAAAGGGAAAGATGACTAATAAACCTTTCAAAGGAAAGGGTCAGTGTGCCACTAGTACTTTAAAAATAATACATTCTGATGTATGTGATCCAATGAGTGTTAAGACACATGAGGGTTTCGTCTACTTCATAACTTTTAGCAACAATTACTGGCGATGTGGTTATCTGTACCTAATGAGGCCCAAGTTTGAAAGTTTTCAAAAATTCAAAGAGTGAGAAACGAAGTAGACAAACAACTTGGGAAAAGTATCAAGACCCTTTAATTTGATCGAGAGGTGAGTACTTAAGCTAAGAGTTTCAGGATTATTGATAAGTGTATAATTACACTTATTATCATGATAATTTTACACATTAAACACTATAGTTTAAGTCATTTTTATACTTCATATAAAAGATTTCACGTGTTATGTAGTTGTTTTTTATGCAAATACAGGTACTAGGTAAATCTTGGAAGTAAAATGATTAAAGTTGGAAATCTATGAAAAAAGAGTGAAAAAGGTGTAAAAAGATGCTTGGAATTTAAGGATTTAGCAAAGGATCGAAAATGTCAAAGATCGGTACAAATCGCAAAGAGGAATCATGTGAAAAAAGGCATGTCATGATCATGATGCACATATCATGATCATGACTTGTTAACTTTCACAATAGAAAGTTGCCAACCAAGTATTCACGATCGGGATAATCATTCGCGGTCGTGACCTTGAATATTTTTTGGTCAACTCTTCTCTTCTTTCAACTGCCGGATAAGAACGATCAACCGCCATCAACTACCAAAGGAAGAGAAACCTTTTGGAAGTCAACCAATCATGAAACGATGCCTTTCCATTGTGGATAAGATCAAACCAATTCAACCTATCACAATGAAGCGGTGTAATTCTTTACCAATGGACATGACTCTTCATTTGGACAGACGCAACCCTTTGCACTCTATAAATAAGCTTTGAGACTCAAAATATTTCATGTGGATCATGTGGTGTGGCATGAGTGATAAGTGTGTCACATAGATAGAGAGTAAAAGTTAGATTTCATACGTTCATAAGTGTTAGCTAGAAAATGTATAAGTGATTCGAACCTTATTTCAATCACTAGATTTCTCTACATATTCGAGCGATTGTTGTATAAGTGTAATTGCAAATCACTTATCAATAAAAGTTTTAGTTCTTTAATATTCGTTTATTCGATATTCACAAAGAATAGCATCCTAGTGGAGATTCTGTATGAGTCGAGACCGAATTCAAAGCAGACGCAAGAATTGCGAGAATTGACAATTGCGAGAATTGACAACTCCCATTAAAGAGAAGATACTGTTTGATCAACTTTAGCTTTCACTTGCATACCTTACAACTTTGCTTTGCTTTTTATTTATACTTTCTATTTCAAAGTTTATGATATGTCTATGTGTCATAATGTGTATTTCGTGTTGAGTCTTTTATATTAATTAAGTTATATGCTTTTGAGTTAACTTTAAGAGTAGTTTCGGAGTTAACGGGATTGTGTATAATCACTAGATCAATGATTATAATGCTGTTTAGTGAGCCAACATTTTAGGAATGGTAACTTGCTAAATATAGCTATGTGAGAGCGACCCGTACTAATAATAGTAATATTGTTATCTAGGTTTATATAATCATCTTAATTAGTTTGCACTAGATTTAGAAAAATCATTTCTTGTGTTGCTCTACGGTGAATAATTGAATATCAGAGAGTCTAGAACCGAATCTATTAAATTAATCTAGTGTACATAATATCTTTGATGATTTTGCATGTTTTCTTTGCTATACTTGTTCATAGGGAATATCTATATACTTTTTATCTTCTCTAATCTTTCATACATTTGTCTATCCATCCATCATTCCAATCCTCCAAAATAAATTACATTATTTTCTTTTGTCCCGTTCCTCTTGTTGATCTTTAGAACTAGTTCCTTCCCTCTGGGATCGATATCTTTTAAAACTACGTTGTAACTGTATACTTGCAGTGGTCACCATTTTTCTATTTAGATAAGCGGTATTGGCAACACCTGTTTGTATTTTGAACTCTTATCTTATCAGTAGGAAAGTGGGAGATAAGGTTTTTGGCTTCTTTATAAAATATAAATCCTCAAAGTTAGCAGAGTCAAAACCTTGAGAACAATTATCTAAGGGATAGTGGTATTTTGTCCCAATGGACACCTCCTTATACACCCCAACACAACGGAGTGTCAAAAAGGAGAAATCGAACTTTACTCGATTTAGTTCGATGCATGATGAGCCAAGCTGAACTCATCAGATCCTTTGGGTTTATGCACTTTAGAGCGTAGTTTATATTCTAAATAGAGTGCCCTCGAAATCAATTGATCAAACACCATACAAATTGTGGTATTGTAAGAAACCAGCTCATTCTCACCTGAGAGTTTGGGGATGTCCTGCTTATGTAAAGAGGACAAGTTCAGATAAGTTGGGTGCTAAGTTTGACAGGTGTTTGTTTGTAGGTTACCCTAAGGAGATTATGGGTTATACCTATTATGATCCCAATGAACAAAAGGTTCTTGATTCTAGAAATGCTCAATTCCTCAAGAAGGAGCATATACTTGCGAAAGTTAATGGGAGCAATCTTGAGTTAGGTGCTCAAGAAGATTAAATAGACAATCAACTGATTGTTCATACACATGTTACAGAAGAAAGTGTAAGCATGAAATAACCTATTATAACACCAACATTGCGTAGGTAAGGTCGAGCTCCAATCGCTCCCGAGCGATAAGATTTTCTCATCATTGATGATAAACATATCTTCCTTATGGAAGATGATAAGCTCAAGACATACAAGGAGGCAATGGAAGGCTCAAAGTCTGATAAATGGTTTACAACCATGAGGTCAGAGATGGACTCTATGTATGAAAACCAAGTTTGGAGCTTGGTTGATGCTCCAAGTGGGATTAAGCCCATAGGATGCAAGTTGGTTTTCAAGAAAAAAACTGACATAGACGGTAATATAATTACCTATAAAGCAGGGCTAGTTGCAAAAGGTTACAATAAAAAAGAAGGTGGTGTAGGATCATCTTCTCTAACTAATTTTTCGATTTCAAAGGAATATTCTAAATTTTCAAGATATTTAGATGTTGACTCTTCATGAGATGTAAAGCAAGTGTAACGGAATAAAGACCAACAAGAGTAACGGAATAAAGAAAATAAAATAGATAATTTTATTGTTGATGGGTTGGTTTGGATATGATGGTAAATAAATAGATAAATGTATAAATAGATTAGAGTAGAAGACATCGATATAGATTATCCCTACGAACAAGTATAGCAAAGAAAACATGAAAAATCATAAAAGATATTACGTACACTAGACTACTTTAACAAATTCGGTTCTAGACACTCAGATATTCAATTATTCACCATAGAGCAACACATGAAATGACTTTTCTAAGTCTAGTGCAAACAAACTAAGATGATTATATAAACCTAGATAACAATAATACTATGCTTAGTACAGGTCGCTCTCACATAGCCATATTTAGGAAGTTACCATTCCTAAAATATTGGCTCACTAAACAGCATTATAATCACAGATTCAATGATTATACACAATCTTGTTAACCCTAAAATCACTCTTAAAGTTAACTCAAAAGCATATAACTTGATTAATATAAAAGACTCAACACGAAATACACAATATGACACATATACATATCATAAACTTTGAAAAAGAAAGTATAAGTAGAAAACAAAGCAAAGTTGTAAGGTATGCAAGTGAAAGCTAAAGTTGATCAAACCATATCCAGTCTTTAATGGGAGTCATCAATTCTTGCAATTCTTGCATCTACTTTGAAAGCTCGGATGCTATTCTTTGTAAATATTGAATAAATGAATATTGAAGAACGAAAAATTTTGTTGATAAGTGATTTGTAATTACACTTATACAACAATCGCTCAAATATGTAGAGAAATCTAGTGATCGAAATAAGGTTCGAATAACTTATATATTTTCTCGCTAACTTAGAACGAAGCGAAATCTACATGATTTTCTCTCTAAAACTAAGTATGCACGTATACACTATATACCACATACCATGCCTATCATCCCATACATGAAATTTTGGAGTTTTGGATCCCTATTTATTGAGTATGAAGGGTTGCGTCTATCCAAATGAAAAGTCGTTTCCATTGGCGAAGAGTTGCATCACTTCATTTTGATTGGATGCAAAGATTGATCCTCATTCACAATGGAAAGGCACCTTTTCATGATTGGTTGACTTCCAAAAGGTGTCTTTTTGGTTGGTAGTTGATGGCGGTTGACGCCGGTTGATTGTTGTTATCTGGAGGTTTGTAATTGAAAAGAGATTACCATTAACCGTCACAACTCACGATCGTGAACATTGGTTGGTAGTTTTCTGTTTATGTAGAGTGACAAGTCACGACCGTGAATAGATGTCACGATCATAAAATGATGTTTCTTCGTGATTCTTCTTTGCAACTTTGCCTATCTTTGACAATTTCGATTCTAAGCCAAATCTTTGTGTTTCACGCATCTTTTTGCACCTTTTTCACTCTTTTTCCATAGAGTTCTACTTTTGATCATATTACTTCTAAGATTTACCTAGTTTCTGCATTTGCATGAAAAACAACTACAAACCACGTGAAATCTTTTATAAGAAGTATAAAATGACTTAAACCATAGTGTTTTATGATTGAAAATATCATGATTATAAGTGTAAATATACACTTATCAAAGTGTTAGCTCATGTAATAGCCGTAGCTATCCTGGAATTAGACTTGTTCACGAAGAACACCACTCGGCCATTATGTATTAAGATTGACCATAAACCCATTCAATCAATCTTATACTCTAATCAGACGTTTATGAGTGTGTCAGTTCAATAAGGGGCCCTAAGGTACATCTCCCACTATAACACTATATCAGGAGCGTTGGATCCCATCTTGACTATGCGGCTTACCAACATGTGATCATCACAATACCCGTAATCACCTGTGTCATCCTGATCGCCAGGGTATGAATAAGTATGACCAAAATTATAGCAACTCCTACGCAAGGTAACTAGTATCTCAGGTCTGAGGATACTTGTACTTCTACTATAATAAGATATGACACCAACACATGGATGTAGTAATTTTCGAGTGTCTGTCTTATAGCGGTCTCCAATGTATTACCCAAATACATTTATGTGTTAACTCAAGGTACCACCTTCAGCTAGTGAGATTGGCTATTTGGATATAATCCAAGGAGTAAGCCTACACATGCTAGTCTGTCTATTCCATTGATGTCCAGTTTTAATGAAACTATGACTAGGGATATTTAGATTATTCATAGTAACACGTAAGTGCAGTTCTCACACTACATAGCTCCTACTATGTCCTCGCACTTTTACGCTATGAAGTAGTCATGGACTTTATCTCATCAATGCGCATATACATGTTTAATAATATACATATATGATACCAGCTAGATACATAAATTAATTAAAAGCATTGATAAGCAACAAAGATGCTTTATTTATTATTAATAATAATTTGAAACCATTTGTACATTATAGCTAATAAAGATGTGTCACCCTAATTACTTCTAGGCATACATCTTGTTTAACATATACTTTGTTTATAACATGTCCATGTCATGCTTATGCGATGTTTATACATCATTTATACATTGTCAATTCCATGTTCATGTCTATACAATACTTATACCATATCCATGTCATGCTTATTGCCATGTCTATATTTTACATTTAGATATATGTCAATAATGTCTTACATCATGTCTACACCCAATTTATGGCATCCCATAGATATTTTACAAAAACTAAACCGAATTTGAGTCAAATCTTTGACTCCTCATCTCGCACGTTTAACACCTCACCATCTTCCATGGGTATTTCAAGAGGGTAATTGCTTATGAAATATTTGCGAATGTTTTTGTTAGTTTGAGCACCACACACATGGGTCTTGTTTGAGTTTTAAGAATCATGACACATGCACTAACCCCATGTTTTACAACCATGTTGCATATCATAAATTCAAATTACATACAGGCATCCTCATAACTCATACCCCACATATACATAAACCCATAAGCTAACTAATCTCGCATCAGTTTCATCTCAGCTTGAAAGAGGAATACTGGACATCTCATTCATACAATTGAATTTTAGTTACAAGAAAGAAGAAGTCAACACAACTTCTCATTTGGCTTCCGAATCAATTTTCGAACAGTTTGAGAAAGAAGGGTCATCTAATGAATTCTGAATCTTCCTTTGAGATTGAAGAAATTACTTTTCATTCTGATATCGTAAAAGAAATCAATGAAGTTCCTGTTAACTTTTTGAAATCCAATTTATTCATGAACTCCATCAGTGAGAAAGAATCTTATCATAGCCAACCTAAACCAATGGAACTAGGCAAAGAAGAGGTTTTAGGCTACGAGTTCTTCAATGATGTCTACAGTTTTGAGAAGGGCTGCTTCATGGAAAAGAGGTCTATTGAATCTGTCAAAAATGCTTTGCTTCACTCATAAAGGAACCATCCTACGAAGAAGTGCTTATCGAATTTAAAGAAAAGTTAGAACGTGGAAACAACAAGGAAAAAACTCAGTTGAAAGAAAAAGAGAAAGGGGATCTTCAAGAGGCCGTAGATGATTTGGTCAGTGAATACATGATAGTTGCACATGTCACCTCACCTGTCAAAGATGATGGTGATTTTCTTATTTCCATTTCCAATGTATCAAATAATGTAGCCTACGAGGCCAAATTACCCTATAATAAAATAATATTCATTTCACTTACTTCTTTTTTATGTCTCCCCTAATGGCATATTACATTCATTTGAACATACACATAATGTCTTTAGTATACATGATAATTTTGTGAATGAAGTTAACTTGAATATAATTGATGATCCTAAACTTGTATATATTTTAAATGACTTATCTCCCATAGAAAGAAACGTGAGATAATAAAAATACTAAAAAAGCATGTGATAGCTTTTTCTTGGTCATTGCCACCCCAGAACGGGGCATAGTATGAAGCATGTTTGTTTGAATTACAAAGAATCCTGGTAGTATGGGCAACCAAATTGTTAGTCACAGGCGATTCCATCTTGGTAATCTGTTAAGTGATGGAGAATTGGGAAATCAAAGAAGAATCTCTCTATCCTTATGAAGTAGTTGGGGCTTAATCGTCAAAGTTCAAGCAGTGTTTGTACTAATATGTTCCGAGAGACAAGAACCAAATGGCGGATTCTTTATGTACATTAGCCTCCATGTGGGAGAATCCTTAGAAGAGACCAATGAAACCATTGATCCTTAAGTCATCTAAGATAACCAACTAGGAAAAAGTAGTAATGGTAGTGGGGGAAGTTTGAGAAGACCCATAGTACACCAACATAGTGAGATTCTTACAAGAAGGTAATACCTAGAAAACGCAACTCAGTTCGATCGTATTACCTTGAGAAGAATGGCAGTTCAGTTTAGATTAGTCGATGGAGTTTTATTCAAAAGTTCTAGTAATGGTTTGCATCTTAGATATTTGAATGAAGAAGCAGCTAATCGGGTTATGACAAGGTTACACTCAAGACATTGCAAACCGCATATGTATGAAATAGACCTAGCCAAGAAGATCTAAATACAAGGCTACTTTCGGACTACCATAACAGCGAATTGTGTAGCAGAAGTAAAGAAGTGCTTCCAATGTCAGAATCATGGAGAAATACCGCATTTAACACCTCTCAAACTCCAAAACTTATCTACTCCTTATTCTCAGCATGGGGTTATATATAATTGGTGAAATTTGACCATCATCTACAAATGGACATAGATACATCATGGTGGCTATAGATTACTTCTCCAAGTTGGTAGTGGGTGAATCCTACACTAACCAAAAAGATGGCCAAGTTCATAGAGTGCCAAATTTTTGCTTGATATGGGATTCTTCACCACATCATCAATGATAATGGGGTTCAGTTCCAAGCGAAAATAACAGAATTGATTAAGAAATATGGGATTGAGCAACATTGATCATCATCATATTGAGCATAAGTGAATGAGGCAGTTGAAGTAGCCAACAAAGCCATCAACAAGATCCCATCTAAAAAGGTACTCACATATAGAGATTGGACCGATAGGCTACCTTTCGTAGTTTGGGTTATAGAATGAGCATCCATACAACGACAAATAAAACTTTATTCTCATTAGTATATATAATAGAAGTGGTCTTACTAGTGGAAATATAAGTCAGATTACTATGAGTTGCCTTGGAATCATAATTTAGTGAAACCGATTGGACCAGAGAAAGATTTGAGTAGTTAAATGAAGTACAGTTGAAAGCTTTGGATTAATTACAAATGTATCAGCAGCGTAAGGCCAAAGCTTATAATGGTTAAGTTAAGCATCCAAAAAGAACAGTTCAAGTGACTTAGTGCTCAAATAGTTAAAGCAAGTCAACATCGACGTAAAAGGTAAATTCCGACCTGATTGGGAATGTCCGTTTGAAATCAAGAAAGTCCTGGGCAAAGGAGTAGTCAAGTTGATGGACATGGATGGTAACGAGTTCATGAAACTTATAAATCAAGACAAATTCAAGAGCTACCATGTGTAAATAAAAATAAAATGATCAAAAATAAAATCCGACAATTTGAAAACCCAAAAGGGAAGATTGGGTAAAAATTAGGGTAGTCTATTCGAAAACTCGAAAGGGAGGACTAGTAAAAAATAAAGGATAAGAAAGTTTATCAGGCCTATGCGAGCAAAAATAAAGACTAAATAACTGAGTGATGCTAGCTAGAAAACTATAAATGAATAGTTAGCGATGAGAGGCAATTTAGTTGAAGTTTACAAAATAATTGTAATCAAGTTAAAGTCATTATCATTATTACTGAAATTTATGTGTATTTATGAGTGTATGTTTCCATGAAAGTGTTAAACTTGAAAGGTATGTGAAGGCGTTCTTCTTTTTCATGCCTCATTTTTATACATGCTAACCAATGAAATCACAAAAAAGCAATAAAAACTTGATAGGATGAAAAAATTGAGGTCTATGCAAAAGCCGAGAAAATTAAAAAAAGTCTGCTATATTTGAAAACAAAAAGGGAGGTTTAGAAAAAATTAAGAGAAAAATGGTTTGGTGGGTTGGGGATATCTAATGTAACTCATTGTGTAAAAGTTAGAGCCATACAAAGTAAAATATTGAATATAGCATGAATCATGCCTAGCGTCTTTTCTTGGCAACTATACTCATGCCACTCGAGACTAGTAGCTAGCCGCATCTCCATGGTTGGTAAAGTTCGAATCCCCGCTAGGAAACCCTTTTACAGCTCATCAATCGTCACAATCTTCTCAGTAATGTAACTTAGTGTAGCATAAGTAGTCTTCCAATCCCACTTGTTAGTTGTGATCCCTGAAAATCAGTAGGGTAAATAATTGGGTCAGTCATGCAAAAATGGGTAGGAATATGTTGCACCTCTCCAAACTATCTACAAAGTCTGGAAAGAGGGCATAAAGTTACCATGTGTAAATCCATCAATAGAACTCCCTCCGACCATTATTTAGTGAAAACTTTATAAATCCTCAACAAACTTACCAAATATTCTCCTTTGTATAAGTCTCTAAAATGCCAACCCACTCAGTTGCCTGTAGATTTTGATGACCCAATGTGGTGAAAGTGCACCCCATGAAGTTGGATAAATTGTATTTCTTGATACTCCTCAATGATGGATTCTTCAAAGCCCTTTTTGAAGGATCCATACCTACGATTACAAAAATAAGAATGTATAGAGGCGAATAGGAAAAGTTGAGAAAGTAGTGTAAAAATGATCCCCAACAAGTTTTGGATCACTAAAAATAGCATGAAGGTGAATAAGTGTCTTAGATAAGGAAAAGGCAATGGGAGAAGCTCCATTGGCCATCTTTCAAACAACCAAGAGAAAGTGAAAAGGATCCACATGTAGGCCCAAACCACAAACATACTCGCTCAAGATTAGTATAGCAAGCATGGAAGGTCAAGTCAAATGGTCTCTAAGGGCATTTTGAAACCACTCTAACACCTTGTTTAAATAGAAACCAAGTAATTTCGGCATATGTGTGAGAAATGGATCTACCGATTCAAGCTTAAAAGCCTCTTTCAAGTCACTAACTAAGACAAAGATATAAGATGGGATGGCTATCTTCACTCCCCTAGGAAATGGGATATTTAGAATGGCACTAAATTCCTCAAACATTGGGCATAGCTCCATAGTAATAAAGTAAAAGATTATACTTACATTTTTAGTCTCTGGTTGGGAAAAATCTAGCTGTTGTTCAAATGGAGGAAGCCTATGAGAAATCTTCCTATCTGCTCCCATCACAAGCACATAAGATGTGTCCAACATCGTGGAAATCTATCCCTCCACCACCCAGACAGGAGTTGGAGCAGCTAGATGTGTCCGATACAAAGTAGAAGTACTACCACTCGAACCCCGGTTCCTCTTACGAGGATGACTCTATGTTAATCGAAGGAATCACTATAAATAAAAGCAACAATAAGGATGAATTTTCAAAAAGAAGAAAAGAGAAGCATACCCCGATGTGGATAGAATAGTCTAGATGGGGCGGAAGGAGCAAATCCCATAGGAGGAAAAGGAATCAAACAATGTATGAACTCCCTGTAAGAGCCATCCATGGAAGCTACACAAACTCCTACTCCATTCCATAAGGTGTTCTGATCCCTCTCCGCTAGATGTGGATAGAAGAGTCTATAAGGGAGCGGTCCACACGCCAGTTTAGCCTCAATTATGATAACCTCCAGGAAGTCTCTCACTCACTCTTTCATGTACCACTCCAAGAACACAGCGCACTCCCGCACAAACAACCAATCATCATATGCAAACTGAGTGTCTTGCACGATGCCTCAATGTTAAGTGTCCTCCCACGGGTCCCTATTAAGTTATGATAAATCTAAGATAAGTATCCCAAACCCTTGTACATACAATTTCTACTAATAATTTGTGAATAGTTTCAGATAGGGTAAGGGTCGTAAGCTTGAGCCTTTCCTCATATATCTCGCAGTCCACTTATGAAGGATAGGAGAAGAACGAAGAGGCTTCGCCGTAATCAATAGAGGGATTAGCACATGATGCTCATAAGCCTAAACTAGTCAAAACAAGACATAAGCACTTGTACATCCGAATGATCAATAACAAACATTCATAAGCTCATCAAACACAAGTGGTGGAAGGAATACCTGAAGAACGAAGTGGCTGGCTTTGAGCTCTATCAGTGCACCCCCTGGCATAAACATCTAGCTTAAAGTACAACATGCCGAGTGTATCTCTACACTAGTTGAGGTTTGGAACCTCAGCCAGATCCTCTAAAGCAAATAAGAGCCCGTAGTGCATGTGCCTTGGTCATCACGGGAAGAATGGTGGTCAGCAGTCCAAGTAGAAAGGACCAAATGTACTACTTTCTCTCCTCATCATGAATTATCTCTTGAGATTACCAATAATTTTTCAAGTGATTTTATTACAACCACCCAGTGGTAAGACTCACCCTAACTTGCTCCTCAATGTATTCCTGAATGCAACTCTAAAAAGGAAAACTATCCGGATAGACACCAAAGTGGATTGTGGCCTCGGTGAATGTTAACCCAGTCATTGCTACCTTATCTGAAGGGGTGAGAGTAATCTCCCCAATAGGAAAATGGAAAGTATGAGTGATATCGAACCTCCTCTCCACTAAGGAGGTCATTTCCAAACTAGAGGACTTAGTCTCCTTAGCTTTCAAGCTATTGATGATCTCACCAAAGCTGGAGTCCACAATCATCTACTTGACCTAGTTATCCTCTATTTTATCCCACCAAAGTAAACTAAAGAAGAGGGAAGTGTCAGTGCCTCTCAAGATCTCATGCTACATTAAAACAAGCCAATAAAATCAACAATTGTTTCTTTTCTCTTATTTTACACATTTTGCACATACACTTGTAATCCTGTAATCTTTGCATATTTTCATATAAATATCCCTTGTATAGTCTTATTACCTACTTAAACATGTTCATTTAGGGGCATCATTCCTTAAAAAATTGAAAAAACGAACAAAAATTGGCAAAAACGCAAAATCTACCCCATTGTGGCTACTCTGCCAACGAACCCGGTAGAGCTTAACTAAACCTGTACCATGTTCGTTTGATTCTTGTACCATGTTAGCTAAGGCTCTACCCGGATGAAGCCTTATCCATTGATGAATTCCCCCTTTTCAATATTTCTTCCCTAAAAATACAAATTTTGCATCAAATTGAGTCATTCCAAGCCTAAAATTTAATGCCTAGATGTTTTGTAACATGTTGGGAGCATAAATTCATCAAAAAATCAAACACTCATGCATATTTTCAACATTTCGAATGAATTTACCCAAAATTCTGAAAAAATTAGTTGCATAATTTAGAATCTAAAGAGAAATGGTGATCTACTACCCTCTTAGTGTGAAGTATGTGATAGGCAATGGTGGTTGGGAGTAAGCTATGTCCCTCGTCCGAGCTTTAAGTACCTCTCGGTAGACTCAAGGCAATACACCTTACAAACTGGGAGATGCCTCATGCTTGAACCTTTAATAGCCTCCAAATCTTCCTTGAAAAGTGTCCTGGCATTTTGGGCTCTCCGTTTGTGAAACATCATGGCGAACTGTTTGAGATTTGGTTCAAAATAGAAGGAGTTTTCCTAGAAAACCAAAATCGAGGTTCCCAACTCAAATTTCTAATCCTTTTTCAAATATCAATCAATCTCATTCACCTTTCCCTAAAATATTTCATCCGCTTTCCAAAAAGGAAGTTGTTACACAACTCTTCGGAGACTCATCACAAAATCCCATCATACTCCCTTGTGAACCACTATTTAGTGGTATAAAACACAAAGAAAATGGTGCATTTTCTATTGTGGACCACTAATTAGTGGCACAAAACACAAGGAAATCCTCATCCATTCCTTCGTGAAATTGCTATTTAGTGGCACAAAACATAAGAAAAATTCTACATTTTTTATTATGAACCGCTAATTAGTGGCACAAAACACAAGGAAAATGTCATATACCCTGGTGAACCATTAGTCATTTGCACAAAACACAAGGAAAATGCTACATTTTCTATTACAACTGCTAATTAGTGGCACAAAACACAAGGAAATCACATCCACCCCCTTGTGAATCGTTAGTTAGTGGTACAAAACAAAAGGAAAATACTACATTTTCGGTTGTGAACCGCTAATTAGTAGCACAAATCACAAGGAAAACCTCATCCATCCCCTTGTGAACCATTCGTTAGTGGCATGAAACATAAGGAAAGTGCTTAATTTTCTATTGTGAACTGCTAATTAGTGGCACAAAATACAAAGAAAACCCCATCAATCCCATTGTGAATCGTTAGTTAGTGGTACAAAACACAAGGAAAATTTTACATTTTCTATTCTGAACCACTAAATAATGGTACAAAACATAAGGAAAACTTCATCAATCCCCTTGCGAATCATTAGTTAGTAGAACAAAATCGAAGAAAAATGCTACAATTTCAAGCGTGAACCACTAATTAGTGGCATAAAACACAAGGAAAACCTCATCCATCTCCTTGTGAAATGCTAATTAGTGCCACAAATCATAATGAAAATCCCATCCATCCCATTATGAATTGTTTGTTAGTGGCCCAAAACACAAGGAAAATGATGCATTTTTTATTGTGAAATGCTAATTAGTGGTAGAAAACACAAGGAAAACCTCATCCATTTCTTCGTGAATTGCTAGTAAGTGGCACGAAACACAAGGAAAGTGCTGCATTTTCGATTGTGAACCGCTAATTAGTCACACAAAAAACAAGGAAACCCTCATCCATCCCCTTGTGAATCGTTAGTTAGTGACATGAAACACAAGGAAAGTGCTGCATTTTCTTTTGTGAACCGCTAATTAGGGTACAAAATATAAGTAAAACCTCATCCATCTCATTGTGAATCGTTAGTTGGTGACACAAAATACATGGAAAATGCTACATATTCTATTATTAACTGCTAATTAGTGGCATAAAACACAAGAAAAACCTCATCCATCCCCTTATGAATCATTAGTAAGTGGCACAAAATGGAAGGAAAATGCTACAATTTCTATTGTGAACCGCTAATTAGTGGCGTAAAACACAAGGAAAACCTTATCCATCCCCTTGTGAACTGTTAGTGACTAGCACAAAACACAAAGAAAATGCTACATTTTGTATTGTGAACCGTTAATTGGTGGCACAAAACACAAGGAAAACCTCATCCATCCCCTTGTGATCCGTTAGTTAGTAGTAAAAAACATAAGGAGAATGCTACAATTCCTATTATGAACCGCTAATTAGTGGTACAAAATATAAGGAAACCTCATCCATCCCCTTATGAACCACTATTTATTGGTACAAAACACAAGGAAAATGCTACATTTTCTATTGTGAACCACTAATTAGTGGTATAAAATGAAGGAATATCCCATCCATCCCCTTATGAACCATTAGTTTGTGGTACAAAATGAAAGGAAAATGCTAAATTTTCTATTTTGAACCGCTAATTAGTGGCACAAAACACAAAGAAACCTCGTCCATCCCTTTGTAAATCATTAATTAGTAGCACAAAACTCAAGGAAAATGCTACATTTTTCATAGTCAACTGCTAATTAGTGACATAGAACACAAAGAAAACCTCATCCATCCCTTTATGAACCATTACTTAGTGGTATAAAGTACAAGTAAAGTGCTACATATTCTATTGTGAATCACTAATTAGTGGTACAAAACACAAGGAAAACCTCATCCATCCCCTTGTGAATCATTTACTTAGTGGCACAAAACATAAGGAAAACGTCATCATTTTCCTAAGTGAATCACTTATTAGTGGCATTAGACACAAGGAAAATCTAAGAATGCTTACCTATCCAGTTTCGATTTCTTCATGCATGTTTTATCTTATAAATGAGAAAGTACACCTGCATGTCATAGATGTCGAGTAAAGGATGCCAAAGTTTACCACCATATGATCATTCTTAATTGAAGGGGAAAAAATATATTTGTTTTCTAACAAAATCAATCAAGGATTGTCACATCCCTCTAACAGGTTTCTAACTCAGGTATGATTTCTTAACTTTATCGCGCTCTCTATCGCACGATCATTAAAAGACTTTAGTCTGTTATGACATGTGAGGGGCTAATTGTGAGTATGGATTTTGAAAACGTCGAAAGTCAGTGATGGAAGACTTCATTTTGTACTTTTTTTAACTGAATATTTTAGGTTCAAAGTCAATTGTTCGAATCTGCTTTCGAAACCTAACGAGCGTCGAAGTCGCCAAAAATTATAAAAACCCCTTCACACTAAACAAAATAGATTTGCGACAGTGGTAAGCGGGATCGTCTCTACAAGGACTAAGTAATCAACTTTATCTAATTTGATAACTAAGAATATGCAATAAAATTAAATAAACGGGGGTTTATAGATTTGGAGTCGAGACTAAAAATAATTAAACAGAAAGTAAATAGAAATATGAAGAAAATTTAATAGTG
>CATIWQ010443419.1:0-48095 GCA_949673415.1 Euphorbia schlechtendalii
TGTAGTTTTAAAAGATATCGATCCCACAGGGAAGGAATTCGGTTCTAAAGACTAACTAGAGTTATGGAACTAAAGAAAAAAGATAATTTGTAGGGTTTGGATGGTTTGGTTGATAGACTGATGAATAGACAAATGTATGAAAAATCTAGAGAAGATGTAAAATATATAGATACTCCCTAAGAACAAGTATAGTAGAGAAAAAACATACAAAATCATCAAGAATATTTCATACACTAAATAACTTCAACAAATAAGGTTCTATATGCCCTAATATTCAATAATTCACCACAAAGCAACACATGAGATGACTTTTCTAAGTCTAGGGTAAACGAATTATGACACTTATAAGAACCTGAATAACAATATTACTATGCTTAGTACTGGTCACTCTCACATAGCCATATTTAGCAAGTTACCATTCCAAAAATTTTGCTTCACTAAACAGCATTATAATCATAGATCCAGTGATTATACACAATCTTATTAACCTCGAAATCACTCTTAAAGTTAACTCAAAAGTATATAACTTGATTAATATAAATGATGCAAGATGAAATACTCATTATGACACATAGACATATCATAAATTTCGAAATAGAAAGTAAAAGCATAAAACAAAGTAAAGTTGTAAGTTATGCAAGTGAAAGCTAGAGTTGATCAAACCATATCCACTCTTCAATGAGAGTCATCAATTCCTGCAATTCATGCGTCTACTTTGAATTCGGTCTCAACTCGTACAGAACCTCCGCTAGCATGCTATTCTTTGTGAATTTCGAATAAAAGAATTTTAAAGAACGAAAACTTCTATTGATAAGTGCTTTTGCAATTACACTCACACAAGAAACGCTCGAATTTGTGTAGAAATATAGTGATCAAAATAAGAATCGAATCACTTATACATTTTCCTCACTAAGACTTTAAACATAGCGAAATCTATATATTTTCACTCTCTATCATACATGCACACTACTATTCAATGCCTACACTTATTGTCCACATCTTGCCTCGAAAATGGTTAAGTTTTGAACCCTATTTATAGAGTATGAAGGGTTGCATCTATCCAAACGAAGAGTCCTGTCCATTGGCAAAGAGTTGCATCACTTCAATATGATTGGATGCAAAGATTTATCCTCATCCACAATGGAAAGTCACCTTTTCATGATTGGTTGACTTCCAAAAGGCGTCTTTTCATCTAATAGTTGATGGCGGTTGATCATTGTTATCTGGCGATTGGTAGTTGATACGAGATAACAAATAACTGCCACAAGTCGCGACTACGAATTACATGTCACGATCATGACTAATGGTTGACAACTTTCTGTTTTGAAGAGTAACAAGTTGCGACCGTGAATGGATGTCATGACCGTGAATTGCGATTTTCTTCAAAAGTCTTCTTGCAACTTTACCGATCTTCGACAGCTTCGATCCTAAGTCAAATCCTTATGTTCCATACATCTTTTTGCACCTTTTTCACTCTTTTTACATAGAATTCCACTTTTGATCATTTTACGCCCAAGATTTACTTAGTTTCTGCATTTACATAAAAAACAACTACATACCACGTGAAATCATTTATATGAAGTATAAAATGAAACAAAAACATATCGTTTTACAATTGAAAATGTCATGATAATAAGTGTAAATAAACACTTATCAATCTCTAGCATCCTCCAAATTTCTTGCGCCATCTCACAGCTCGAGACCTTATTAAACTCTATCAGATGTAGTGCATAATGTAAGTGATTTATGGTTGTCTCATTCACTTTGAGAAGTCTCAGGTTATCATCATCGTAATCTTCTAGTTCAACTAGAATATGCTCCCCATTCTACACAATTGTGGGAATTATGGGCCTGGTTCTATAACTAACAATGCTTGCATGCTTTGAGGTTGAATGAAGTTTATCACGCACTTTTTCCAAAAAATTTAATGGTAACAATCAAAAAGTGGAGGCCTAATTACAAACATTCCTTCTTTAAGGAGTGTTATTTACCCTAAGCCGGAATTGTAATTATTGTAAGCCATTCATATCTTTAACTCTTAGATAGTGAGTCTAGAAGCTGAACACTTGCTTTGATACCACTTGTTGGTCTGCTTTAACTTAAAAAATCGAGTAGAGGGGGGTGAATGCATATACTCGATTCTTTTAAAGATTTTAAAAAAAATTTATTCCATGTTTGTGTTTAGATGCATGCTGAGTTAGGTACGCTGCTAGTTTTGGTCTAAAAACTATAAACTACTCAGCTTCACTCATATAATTTATCTTCAATCTAAGCTGAGTCAACTACTCAGCTTGGATTGGTTTTTTAAGCAAAAATGAAAGAACAGAGAGATGATGAATGTGCTAAACACTAGAAAGGCAATAAGATGGTTAAAGAAAGATTGCACTTGAGATTTTATCCTGGTTCGGCACCTAGCCTACCTCTTATCCCCGAATTTCTGTCCGAATTTAATCCACTAATGATTTCTTTCCTTCCTTAGGTAGAGAAGCCATTACAACGAGTAAACTATTTACAGAAAGTACCTTTCTTTCAAACTACAACTCAAACTCAATTTAGGTACCCTTCCTAAGTTAACTCATAGATTTGATTGAAAGTTTAAGAACGAAGAAGTTCAACTTATAAAAAATGTTGAATCCTTTTACAATGGTAAAACTTAGGTAAACTCTAAGCTAATCTGATTTCTCTCTATTACAAACAGATGGGAAATTTAGCATTTGCCTTTAGAATGCTTAAAATTTGAATTTCGGAATGCTGGGATTGTGTGGACAGTATTTTCAGCTCTTAAGAAATTTGAGGTGATTCACCAAGTTTGAACATCTACTTCAGTCTTCTATTTATACTTGGAAGAGTTGAAAGTAGCCGTTGCAAACTTCTTTCCTTTCAAATTTACTTGTTTGAAACAGATTCTAGGACGTTTAGAGACAGAGAGTTTGAATGTTGAACCACGAGATTAATCTGTTCATCTTGATGCATCAAAAACTTATTTCTTCAATAAAATCTATTCTGAGAGAGAGGAGTGCGAGATACAACATGGAAGTTTGTGATTTGTTTGGTTACCAACGTTGTAGAGTAGCATGGAGACACTGTAAAAATGATGCATGTTAAGAGATGCCTTTTTCCTTGGACGCTAGTGAGGAATCTCCAACATTCCGTTTTAACACCTTTTGGTTTTGAGAACCGCTTGAATATCTTCTTTAATTTTAGCACTTTTTACTTGAAAAGAATTAAAGGAATATTCCATCCTTCATAGATAGAGTTAAATGCATAAGTTTCATATTATTTTCAAGTGTCAAACAACTCATCTTTTAATAAATAAAAGCTACTCAGCTTTGTTGAGTCTATATCTCAAAAACTACGTAATACTCAACTGAGTTGTTTTTGTTAGACATGATGTATGCCCTAGAAACAATTAGGGTGATATATCTTAATTATTTATAATGTACAAACAGTTTCAGATTATTATTAATAATAATAAATGCATCTTTGTCATTTATCAGTGTTTGTTTATATTATGTATCCAGCTAGTATCATATATATGTGTTACTATATATGTACATTGATAAAAAAAAAGTCCATGACTACTTCATAGTGTGAAAGTGCGAGGACATAGTGGGAGCTATGTGGTGTGAGAACTGCACATGTGTGTTACTATAAAAAGTCTAAATATCACTACTCATAGTTTCATTGAGACTGGACATCAATGAAGCAGACAAACTAGCATGTGTAGGCTTACTCATTAGATTAAATCCAAGCAACCTATCTCACGAGCTGAAGGTGGTACCTTGAGTTAACACATGAATGTATTAGAGTAATACATTAGAGATCATTATAATACAGACACTCGAAAATAACTATATCCATGTGTTGGTGTTATGTCTTATCCCAATAGTAGTACAAGTATCCTCAAACCTTAGATACTGTTACTTTATGAAGGAGTTGTTATACTTTGGGTCATACTTATTCATACCCTGGTGATCAGTATGTTAAGGTTGATTACAGGTATAGTGATGACCACTCGTTGGTAAGCCGAGTAGTCAAGATGGAATCCATTGCTCCTGATGTAGTGATATAATGGGAGATGTACCTTAAGGCCTCTTATTGAAGAGACACACTCATAAACCTCTTATTAGAGTTTAAGATTGATAGAACGGGTTTCTAGTCAATCTTGATACATTATGGCAAGTGGTATTCTTCGTGAACAAGTCTAATTCTAGGATAGCTATGGCTATAACATGAGCGGATACTTAATTCAAGCTCAATAAATTGGATAGTACTTAACTTGATGGAAGGATTGTATTGTATTGGTTACTATTGCAGATTCAGATCAAGTCACAAGTAAGTGACGCTTTGAGTATCGAGGGATCATATGCCTTTGTTAGAAAGCCCATTTGATCATCCAGAGTTACAGGGACCATATTAGTCTGGAACACTAAGCCTACAGGTTCCTGAATGGGAAGCCAAGTTTAGGTTAACCTCAAGAGGCTCTATAATTCGAGATCCTATGAGGTCACACACTTTGGGTCTTACGGGATTAAGTAACTAATTTATAGATTGAGTCTATACCGAGAATATTAAGTATGTCGAATAAATTATTAATTGGTTGGACCAAATTACTAATTAAAAGGATTAAAGGAGACTTTTGGAAAAATTACACGGAGCATAGCAAGGGAATTTTTCCCATTGAGAGTGGGCCTTGCGAATACAGGTTGTTTGCGAGTAGGGGCTTGCGCGGCTGCCCCACAAGCAAAAATTGCTCACAGGCCACTACCGTGCGTTGACATTGGGCCAGTGCGTGCTAGCGGACAGCAAGCTCACAAGTGCTGCGCAGGCCTGTTATCAACCTGCAATTTTAGCTTACAAGACAAGGCAAGCCCGCAAGGGCTTGCCTTGTGTAGCTGCAACATAGCCTTTGTATGCGAGCAGTGGGTGGGTCAACCTGCGGATCCTAGGAATTTGCGCGGATGACCCACATGTGGGATAGAGTTTGCTATATCGAACATTGGAAAAAAGGGGCGCTTTCAAATCCCCTTCTTCCTATATATAGCTGTCCCCATCCTCCTTTTCAAACCACATCAGCTCAGCCTTCCTTCTAAGTTTCAAATCTTTCCTTGCTATCTTTTTGCAAGATCCATCACGAGTTTCTCCAACATCACAAGAATTCTTTACAAGGCTCTTTCTATTTTAAAGTGAGCCTTCTCAGTTAATATTTTCGGGTTGATCTTCGCACTCATGTAGAACGAAGCCTTTGGCCTTGGTCGAAACAAGCTCATTTACCTCGGTTATTAGCCGAGGACAAATCCTCCGAAGAGAAATGCTATTTAAGCCTTTACCTCGGTTGAGCACAATCAAGGAAAAACACGCATATTGCCTAGTTGCTAGCAAACCGAGGAAAATTTGTGCGTTTAGGGATACATAAAATTGCAAGAATGTTGCATCGGTTTTCTATATACCCGAGGAAATTCACGTGCAAGCATTGCCTCGGTTTTCCTCATAACCGAGGGAAATATTAGCTTTTTATAATTCCAAAAAAGAAAAAATAATTTTCAATTATATATATTTTAATATATATCCAATATTATTGTTTTATTAATCATGTAACTACAACATACTAATTAATTAATCACACATCAAATAACATAAGCAACATCAAACCTTCAATAACAAAAAGATTATATTAAGATTGTCAATGCAAATTCAAAAGCTATTTCAAGTGAAATCATGTAACAACAAGGTAGCACTGATATTTCAGGTTCAAATTAGCTACTACCTTACTGTCTATGTAAGGATAAAAATATAGCCTAAAACTATTATAGATATCCTATCCACAATGTCAAAAACATATATCTTGTCTATCACCTGTTGTAGATTCAATTAATACTTCATTTCTCTTCACTTTAAGTATTGGAATAGTTGCAATATATTAAAACAAGTAACTAAAATTACATAACGGATTCCTTATTCAAGCTCAATGTCATTTACAAATCAATCTAATAAAAACCAAAAGATTGAAAGCAGTGACAAGAAACAAATTTTCCTGATTTTGAAACAATCTAAAGTCAACCATTTCAAATCAAATTACAACAAATGAAAAAAAAAGAATACAAGGAGAGTAAATTAGGAATATGAAAGAACACCTAACAAATTAAACCAGCAAGCAAGTATTTCCAATTCTCAATTAGAAGGTTAATCTCCATTGTTGTCTCTGAGCAAATCTTCTTCCATAACCCAAAGCACATGACAAAAGAAAGAATGAATGAATTCACTTTAGCATCAATTGTAAAAAAAATCATGCAAAATAAAAGCAAGAAGGCAATTAATTTAATTAGTCACTTCAATTAGTCACAAGAATTCACTTCAATTAGTCATATTTCTACCTGTAAATTACTAATCTAGAACAAGGCATTTTTCAATCGTCTTATAAAAAATAAAAGCAATCACATGCCTAATGCATTTTAACTTTGATTTTTATCCATTTAATTCAGGAAATATAAAAGCAACAAGGAAATTACTTTAATTAGACACTTCAATTAGTTACAAGAATTCACTTCAATTAGTCATATTTCTACGTGTAAATCACTAATCTAGAACACACAAGGCATTTTTCAAGGATGGATACATCATTTCTTCTGGTCAATGAGCAGGTTATTGTTAGTGGCAAATTAAGGTACAAAGTGCAAAATCAATGAAGTTCAAGGATGGATACATGATTTCTTCTGATCAATTGGTCAAGGATTACACCGACTTAGCTATGAAGCACGTCCTATTAAAACAGGGAGTGCTTTAGGATTAAGGTTAAGATAATGCAGGATTGGGATCCAAAGGGAAAGCAGGGACCAACAACATCGATTCGGATGGTATAAGAGAGTCAATATTGAAAATGTCGTTTATGGCATTTCCCGATTCAGATTTGAGGTGTTCTGTTTCATTGATGTAAGTTTATAAACAAGGAAAAGCAAATTTCAGCCATAATTCACAATACTAATCCTCACACCTAAGTTATCAGATACCATAAACTCAATATTAGAAATTTGCTAGTCATCACACCTAAGTTTATGCCCTTAATTCTAAAATGAGCTCCTCTCCTCTACTCTTTGATCCGTAATATAATGTTTGCAAATAAGAAACATTAAAAGGCATGAAGATGTATTGTGTGCAAATTTCAAGACTGTCTGTGAAAGGGTAAACTTTGTAAGAAAATACAGTACAATGGGCCAAAATAATAGATATTAACAAGTATAGTAGCCAAAATCCTAACACCTACAGGAATAAGTAAAAAGACATCAAATGTACTAGTCCAAATTTTGTTTGTGCCCACTGTCATGCACCAGATACCAACAGATGGCACAAATTTCTAAAAATATAATAATCAAGCATAAAACAAAATATCAGTTAAGGTTACAATTTTCTTTGTTCTTTATCCCGTGTAAATATTCTATGTTGAGAGAAATATTATGGTTACAAAGATCAAAATGCAAGCGGGAATAAAGAACTTCTATCATACATCTAAATAAGTAAATTACCCATTTTGCAAATTGAAGCCTAAAACAGCATACTTCATAGTTAAAGAAAGCGCACGAATACACAATCCTATGGACAGCAACTAAAACCTAGACTTCAACCCTCCATGGGTCCAATTGTCACATGTTCAAGAAAGATAAAGGAAAAGGAATAAATCTGATATTATGCCAGAAGTTAACTAAGTTAATTATTGTAATTGAAGATAGTTATAGTGAGTTGATTAGCTGATTATTATCTGCTTTATGCTTGGATCTCTTAGGTTGAATCAGTCATTCTAATCATTAAGTTCTAAGGTAGTTCTAACGTAGTTTTTCTAATCATGGAAACTTTTTCATAGTGGTCTAGCACATAAAGTAAGAGTACAATCTCTGTCTTATGCTATTTAAAATTTCTTCATTATTATTTCATTTTAACAAATTTAATACTAGCCTTATTATTGTCTGTCCATATATATCCTAGTGGTAAAGGCAACTCCCCCCAACTAGGAGATCTAGGTTTTGAGTCTTCTTGAAACCAGATACTAAACTTGTAAACAGTTTGAGGAATTTCAAATATGTTTGTTTATATGAGTCATATTATTTACAAATTATGATTTCCTGTAATATATGGGAATTTATACGTTTTATTTTATTTGACCTTGAAGACAATTAGAATAGCAATGTCACTCACTCTCTGTAACTTCAATTCCATCATCCTTAAACGCTCTCTGTAAGTTCACCAATATCATTAACGATCTAGGTTACTATGACAATCGATGTTTCTCTCAAATTCAACAACTAAGAATGATTAGAAAAAAGAGAAGGGTGAATACTAAGGTTTAGGAGGAGAAACTGGCTTGATAATCCTTAATTTAATAAAGAGATGCCTTAATTGGTTGAGGCTGCAGTCAGAGAGAGTTTCCGCTTCAACACTCGTACCTCCTTCAGAGTTTCTGCCCCAAACAAAGACAGAGTTGATGTAGACGAGTAATGATGGGATGAACAAAGCATATATAGATGAGCTGCGACGGTATGAAGATGAAATTGAAGTAGGGAAGGAAATTGAATTGGATGAAATTGAAGAGCGATGTCTAAGAATTTGGGAAAATATAGAAGATATGATATTAAGGAAAGAAAATAAGTTTTAATAGTGAATATATACTGTTTACGTTTAATGTCAAGATGTAGATACTTGAACCGGGTTTGGTTCAAATTTTACACGGTTCTATATCCTTGGTTATACAACTAATCGAAGGAAATTTCACTAAATTGACTAGTTTCCTCGGTTATATGTATAATCAAGGAAATTTGTACTTGAACCGAGTTTGGTTCAAATATTTTACAGTCTTATTTCTTTGGATTTACAAATAACCAAGAGAAATTTCACTAATAAACACCAACGACGATATGAAGAAGAAATTTGTCAAGTGTTTTAACGTGATTTAAGCCACTTAGCCTCGGTTATATTGATCGCTGAGGCCAAAAAGCCCAACTTGCCTTGGTTATATAGATAATCAAGGTATGTTGGCAAGGCCAAAAGGCCTTTGTCCATTAATATTGAGTGGTCTAGCAGCTACTGTCTACTAATGGAATCTTCATCAACAGAGGTTTTGGTCAGTGAAGATCCATGTGGATCAATCATAGAGATTGTCCTAGATTGGAGGCTAGTGCTATGGGAGTACTATTCTAAGGAAGCGCCACAACAAAGGAAGGATACATCAACTGGTAATACCCTTAACTTAGATGCTAGTTTTCTTTTATAAGTTTTATAAACCTACATGCATATATGGAAGGTTTCAACTTAGATTATATCAATAATTCTTAGGAGATTATTTAGGGTTAATTTTAAGTTTTGAAATTCCCCCTTGCAAGTTTGCATGTTCAATTACTGTCGTAATTAAGGAGCAGTGGTATTAGAGCCTGCCGTATGTAATGCATGATTGATTTTATAATATGTTGAAATTGATACATTCTATGAATTGATTAAAGTATGCTATGCATGACTTAGGTTTTAATTCCTATTATAGAAAATGATGTGATAACTAGATTAAGGTTTTGCTCAAACTTAGTCTAGGTAATTATCACATAAATTAGCACTATTTTACTAATATGTGTAAATGCTTTAAATTGAGGGTCATCCCGTACTTCACTCAATTAAAACAATGAAATCTTTTCATCATAATTTCTAGAATGAAATCTCCATCAGCATTAGGTTCAAGTGTATCCAATGGACTTTTATCACTTAGTTAATTTCTAGAATGGGAATTGGATTTCTCATATGGTTTTACAAACATGGTTTAAGTTGTTAAATTAAAACTTATAGAGATAGGTGCAAGAACTTAAACATGGACCTTGTTTTTTTGCATGCTATGTGGAGTCTTGGCATAATAGAATGATTATGATGTACCAATCTTGAGCATGTTCCCTTAGATTAATAATTATAAATAGCCCAGAATTATTATTATCATAATTACATCCATCATATAAGACCTAGACTAGTTCAAAACCAGTTGCACCAATAAAATTCCTACAACAATATTAAGGCGGTAAATTGTCTGCCCGTCATAAGTCATGATATGAACCTATGAACAAAATGCTTTCCCTTAACATGTGTTTGGTCAATGCCTTAACCAAAATGGTTTAGTTGTCCATATCAATGGAGCTAATGCCAGATTGGAGACATATCGGGTACGCACGTCTCGAGAAAGAGAACTCAAATAGATTAGCAATTGCATGGGATGCAAATGGATGGGTTCCAGCCATAGTTGTATTGTTATGGTTTGTTATGCCATAGCGGGGTCATGATGAATGGCTATGGATGCTACCTACTAAGGAAAATTGGTTAGACCAAATTTCTCGAATTTAAATAGAAGGGGCTATTTAAATGTTGAGAAAATAGTAGGAATTATGTATATAATTAATGACCTTATATTAAATTCATGTACATATACTAATGTCTGAACAATTTTTATCTTATATTTGGTTTAAATATGAACACTAACTCTAATAAGCATCAGTTTGGCAACAAAGTTTGTAAAGGAGGCAATTTTCATGAGTAGTTCCAGAATGTGACAAGGTTCCTAAAAATCCTTGGTCTGGATTATGTGCTGGATAATTTATATCCCGAACTCCCCGAAGAAAATCCTTTCATTTATCAGATATATGAGTACGTGAAGTATAAAAAGGATTGTGGTTTCATGAAGAATTTCATGGTCAATGCAATGCTTCCGTTTGGTACAAGGATCTATGGAAAGATATGGACTTTGAATCCATTATTGTGCAGCTTGTTATGATGTATGAACCTAAGAAATTCATGTATCTACAAGTTTAGGGGCTGACACCTCAGCAGTTCAGTTTTCCATGACTGTTTATGATAACTCTGAATAGTTAAGCAAAATGGGAGTTACTTATGATCAAGAGGCCCTAAAACAGATTGTATTGAAAGGTCTACCAAAAAGGTATGACTATTTCAAAGTAGAGTTTTATGGCATCGGGGATCACTGTAATTTTTCCAAGATGGTAGACGTGTTGGAACATTATGATATTCAATTTAGAAATAAACTTGAAAATCAACTTGTTGTTGTGGATTGAAATATTAAAAAGTCTAGGGCATTCAAGGTCAAGAGAAGACTCATGAAAAATGCTGAAATGAAAAGGGAGTTAAGGGCTTAGATTTCTGAACAAGTGTAGAAGAAGCCAAGTAAGGCATCTACTTCAGGTATGTTAATGATAAAGAGTTTCTCTATAATTCTCTATGAGTCTACATGGGTATAGGATACGGGTTGTGGTACTCATATCTATACTTCTATGGAGGGGTTGCGGAATAGTAGGAGGCTTGCAAAGAGAGGTATGTACCTAAGTCTGCAACAACTGTAGGGACATATAGCCTTCGTTTGCTTAGTGGCCTAGTTTCAATTTTGAACAATTGCTATTATATTCCTGCTATCACTAAGAATTTTATTTTTATTGTGGGTTTAGCAATAGATGAATTTGAAATTTTATTTCCTAATAATAATTTTCAAATTTGATGTGATAATGTTCTTTATGTTTGTGGAATATGTGTTAATGGAATTTAAGTTCTAGATACTAAAACTAAAATTCTAAATATGAACATTGTTAAGAAATTGAAGTTAGATAATGAGAAAACCTCATACTTATGGCATTGTCATCTAGGCTACGTAAATGAGACTCATTTAACTACGTTACACAAATGTGGTGACTTGGGCCCAATGGAATGGGAATCTTGTGGAGCATGCGAACCTTGTTTAAAGGGAAAGATGATTAAGAAACCTTTCAAAGGAAAGGGTCAGTGTGCCACTAGTACTTTAGAAATAATACATTTCGATGTATGTGGTCTAATGAGTGTAAAGACACATGAGGGTTTCGTCTACTTCATAACTTTTATTGACGATTACTCCCGATATGGTTACTTTACCTACTGAGGCACAAGTTTGAAAGTTTTGAGAAATTCAAAGAGTTCAGAACCAAAGTAGAGAAATAACTTGGGAAAAGTATCAAGACCCTTTGATCTGATTGAGGAGGTGAGTACTTAAGCTAAGAATTTCAGGATTATCTAAGGGATAATGATATTTTATCCCAATGGACACCTTCTTATACACCCCAACACAATGGAGAGTCAGAAAGGAGAAATTGAAAACTACTTGATAAGGTTCGGTCCATGACGGGCCAAGTAAAACTCAGTAAATCCTTTTTAGGTTATGCATTTCAGAGCGCAATTTATATTCTAAATAGAGTGCCCTCTAAATCAGGTGATCAAACACCATATGAATTGTGGTATAGTAAGAAACCAGCTCTTTCTCACTAGAGAGTTTGGGGATGTCCTGCTTATGTAAAGAGGAGAAATTCAAATAAGTTGGGTGCTAAGTCTGACAGGTGTTTATTTATAGGTTACCCTAAGGAGACTATGGGTTATACCTATTATGACCCCAAGTAACAAAAGGTACTTGTTTCTACAAATGCTTAATTTCTCGAGAAGGAGCATATACTTGCGAAAGCTAGTGGGAGCAATCTTGAGTTTGGTATTTAAGAAGATCAAATAGACAATTTGTTGATTATTCCTACAACTGTTACGCAAGAAAGTACAAGCACGGAACAACCTATTATATCACCAACATTACATAGGTCAGATTAGGCTCCAATTGCTCCCGAGCTATACAGTTTTCTCATCACTAATGGTAAACATATATGTCTTATGGAACATGATGAGCCCAAGACTTACAAGGAGGCAATGGAAGCCTCAGAGTTTGACAAATGGTTTACAGCCATTAGGTTGGAGATTGACTCCATGTATGAAAATCAAGTTTGGAACTTATTAGATGCTCCAAGTGGGATTAAGCCCGTAGGATGCAAGTGAGTTTTTAAGAAGAAAACTAACATCGACAGTAATGTAATTACCTATAAAGCAAGGCTAGTTGCAAAAGGTTACAGTAAAAAAAGGTATTCACTATGATGAAACCTTTTCATCGGTGGCCATGCTGAAGTCTATCAGAATACTCCTTACCATCATTGTTCATTACGATTATGAGATCTGGCAGAAAGATGTGAAAATAGCATTACTTGACAGGAACTTGGTTAGGGATGTGTATATGACACAACCTGAAGGTTTTACAGCCAAGGATTGCTTGAGGGTATGCAAATTGTAAAAGTCCATTTACGGACTTAAGTAAGCATCAAGGAGTTGGAATATTAGGTTTGACAAGACAATCCGAGAAATCGGTTTTGTGTCAAAAGCTAATGAGCCTTGCGTATATAAGAAGGCTAGTGGGAGTGTAGTCATATTCTTTATATTATAAGTCAATGACATATTACTAATAGGAAACGATGTTCCTTTTCTTCAAACAGTGAAGTCATGGTTGTCAAAGAAGTTCTCCATGAAAAACCTTGGAGAAGCAGCTTTTATACTTGGTATAAGGATCTACCAAGATAGATCTAGAAGGTTGATAGGTCTTTCTCAAAGTGCATACATAGATAAAGTTTTGGTTAGATTTAACCTTGAGATTTCAATAAAGGGTTATCTCCAAATGTCTCACGAGATTAACCTTTCTTAATTTGAGTGTCCAAGAACACAAGAGGAGAGACTACGCATGAATGGAATACCCTATGCTTCCATGATAGGATCCATCATGTATGTTATGGTATGTACTCGGCCTAATGTCTCATACACGTTGACCATCACGGACTAATTTCAATCTGATATAGGTGAGAAGCACTAGATGGCCATTAAAACTATCCTTAAATTCTTACGTAGGACTAAGGATATGTTTTTGGTATATGCAGAAGGTGATCTCTCTACGAAGGAATATACTGACGCGAGTTTTAGTCTGATGGAGATGATTACAAGTCCCAGTCAAGATATGTGTTTATGTTAAATGGAGGGGCAATTGTTTAGAAAAATTTCAAACAGGATACGACTGCCTATTCAACCATTGAATATGAGTATATAGCTGCTTCAGAAGTAGCTAAGCAAGCTGTCTGGCTTAAGGGATTTATTATTGATCTTGGTGTAGTGTCTAGCATTGTAAATCCAATAGTCGTATATTGCGATAACAATGGGGCTATTGCTCAGGCAAAGAAACCACGGTCTTGTCAAAGAAATGGACATATACTCAGAAAGTACCATCTCATTCAGGAGATAGAATCTAGAAAGGATATAAGCTTATAATACATCCCTACAAATCAGAATTTGGCGAATGAGATAACGAAACCATTGACTTAGGTTAAGCATGACCAACATGATAATGAGTATGGCATGAAGTACATGGGCAATTGGCTCAAGTGCAAGTGGTAGATTTTTGAACATGATGTATGCCCTAGAGGCAATTAGGGAGATATATCTTGATTATTTATAATGTACAAACAGTTTTAGATTATTATTATTAATAATAAAGTCATCTTTGTTATTTATCAGTGTTTGTTTATATTATTTATCTGGTTGGTATCATATATATGTGTTATTATATATACATTGATAAGATAAAGTCCATGACTACTTCATAGAGTGAAAGTGCGAGGATATAGTGGGAGCTATATGATGTGAGAATCCCACACACATGTTACTATGAATAGTCTAAATATCCCTAGTCATAGTTTCATTGAGACTGGAGATCAATGAAGTAGGCAGACTAGCATGTGTAGGCTTACTCCTTGCATTAGATCCAAGTAAGCGATCTCATGAGCTGAAAGTGGTACCTTGAGTTAACACATGAATGTATTCGAGTAATACATAGGAGACTTCTATAAGACTGACACTCAGAAATAACTATATCCATGTGTTGGTGTTATGCCTTATTGCAACAGCAGTACAAGTATCTTCAAACCTAAGATATTGGTTACCTTGTATAGGAGTTGTTATACTTTGGTTCATACTTATTCATACCCTAGCGATCAAGATGATACGGGTGATTACAAATATAATGATTATAACTCGTTTGTAAGCTGAGTAGTCAAGATGGGATCCATAGCTCCGGATATAGTGATATAATGGGAGAAGTACCTTAAGGCCTCTTGTTGAAGAGACACACTCATAAACCTTTGATCAGAGTATAAGATTGATAGAACAGGTTTCTAGTCAATCTTGATACGTTATGGAGAGTGGTGTTCTTTGTGAACAAGTCTAATTCCAAGATAGCTACGGCTATTACATGAGCTCACACTTAATCTGAGCTCAATAAACTTAGTGGCACTTAACCTAATGGAAGGAGTGTAGTGTATCGGTTTCTAATGCAGAACCGGATCAAGTCACAAGCATGTGAGGTTCCGAGTGTTAAGGGATCATATGCCTTTGCTAGAAAGCCCATATAATTATCTAGAGTTATCGGGTACCATATCGGTCTAGAACACTGAGCCTAAAGGTTCTTAGATGGGAAGTCAAGTTTAGGTTAAC
This sequence comes from Euphorbia schlechtendalii, assembly GCA_949673415.1. NCBI lineage: Eukaryota > Viridiplantae > Streptophyta > Magnoliopsida > Malpighiales > Euphorbiaceae > Euphorbia > Euphorbia schlechtendalii. The sequence goes on from CATIWQ010443419.1 coordinate 15,400, forward strand.
CTATAGCAGCTATATACTTCAGGATCCAATGAGGTCACACTTTGGGTCTTTACCAAACTAAGTAAAGAACTTATAGACTGAGTCTATACCGAGAATATTAAGGATGTCGAATAAATTATTAATTGGTTAGACCAGATTAATAATTAAATAGATTAAAGAAGAATTTTGGAAAAATTACATGGAGCTTAGCAAGGAAATTTTTCTCATTGTGGGTGGGCCCCACAAACATGAGTTGTTCACGGGTAGGGGACTACGTGGCTACCCCGCGAGCAAAAATTGGTCACGGGTCACTAGCATCCACTGGCACTGGGCTAGCACGCGCTAGCCAGCAATAGGCCCACTAGCAACCTGAAAGCCCAGTTTGCAGGATAAGGCAAGCCCGTAAGGGCTTGCCTTGTGTGACTACAACACAGCCCGCCTATGTAGGCTGTTGACGGGTCAACCATGGATCCTAGGGATCTGTGCGGATGACCCCTCCTACCTATATATAGCTTCCCCCATTCTTTGTTTCAAACCACTTCAACTCAGCTTTCCTTCTGAGTGCGACATCTTTCCTTGTGAGCTTTTTGCGAGATCCTCCACGATTTTCTCCAACGTCGTAAGAATTCTTTAGAAGGCTCTTTCTATTTTGAAGTAAGCATTCTTAGTTAATATTTTTGAGTTGGTCTTCGAAGCATTCTAGCAGCTGCTGTCTATCAATGGGTTCTTCCTCAGTAGGGGTTTTAGTTGGTGAAGATCTGTGTAGATCAGAGGTTATCCTAGATTGGAGGCTAGTGCTATAGGAGTACTGTTCTAAGGGAGAGCCGTACCAAAGAAAGGCACACATCAACTTGTAATGCCCTTAACTTAGATGTTAGGTTTTTTTTGTAAGTTTTATAAACCTATATGCATCTATGGAATGTTTCAAATTAGATTATATCAATCATGGCATGCTTAGAATATCCTTGGGTTAACTTTATGTTTTGAAATTCTGCCTTGCAAGTTTTCATGTTTAATTAGTGTCTTAATTAACTAGCAGTTTTTGTTTAAACAAACTCAAGTAAACTTGTTTAATTAAGAGTCTACTTAGTACTTAATTAATTTCACTATCCTAGACAGTTTGTTATTTCCTAAACATTTTAAGTAATATGAGCTACTATTAACTTGGGTTCAACAATTTCCCCATTTTAGAGCAAATAACAAACTTGAATCAGAAGAAATTAATTAAATAAATAGTTTTTAGATATAGGAATACTTGATAAGTGATGTAAGACTCCCCATGCTGAGTGAACTCCTTAATTAATATAGACCCACCCATACTAAGTAGATTTTCTTCAATTAGCATACACTCCCCCTTACTTGGTGAATTTTTCTTAACTTGAGACTTTGTCTTACTCAGCTCTCATCAAAGTTGGTCTTAGTTAATTCTTGCAACAATTTATAAGTAGAAATAACATATATATGAATCAAGTTAAGAAGTTCTTAACCTTTAGATAGAAGAAACTTACAATTTTCATTGATAAAACTTAGTTAGTATACAAATTGTGTCCTATACTAAGTAACTATAAACTAAAGCACTAGTACAAGTTTTTCTACACTACAACTATCTACAAGTGTGCTGCTTAGATGATGATGAGCCTCCACCTTTTGAGTAATGTTGATAGTGATGTTGAGGTTGCTGATAGTGTTGTTGATGTTATTACTGTTGTGGAGGAGGACGTTGTGGCCTTGGTAAAATTCTTGATCTATGCTCCCCCTTTGATATATATTTCGTGATAATTTTTTGGAGATAGGCATTGAAGGAGTCAATTGCAACTTGAAAATCCTCTTGCTTTCCTAAGATGGCAAGTGAAATCTCTTGTTATAGCTGCTCCTTTCCTTTTAGCGATATAATCTCTTGATCATTGAACTCTTGTAGTAGCAAATGATGACATCTAGTTAGATGACCAATTTGATTGAAACCGTGGAAAGCAAAATGTTAAAAGCACTGCAAAAGACCTCTGGAATCTTTTATAGATAGAGTTATCTTCAGTTTTGCCTCCATGTCAACAATCCTTGGACACATTATATTCATAACTTTAGTAGTGAATTGGATGTCCCTTGCATCATATAATCTAGTAGTTACCAGCTGATCAACAATTCCTTGAAGTTCATGAAGACGATCCTTTCGAGCATTTAATTCCTTATACACATTGAGACCGCTGTCAGGATCAACGCACACTTAGTAGGCTCAGGAAATAATTTGCCCATCGCTTCATGTGATACATTTTATGCTTTCTTCATAGAATTTTTAGCGTTGTTCTTTATAAGGGTGCAAGCTAAGTCAAACTTATCTCCAACCACATCCATGTTAAGCACAGGCTTTTCCATCTTCTTGACGGCCTCATCAACGGACTTCACAACCCTATCAACCTTCTTATCGTAGGTGACCATGAGTTTAGACATCTTTTCTATTAGCTCGCACATGTTATGCACGAGATCGTTGACATCCATCTGCTTGGATAATTTGATGATCTTATTATCTATGTTGGTCTTTATTTTGGTTTGTTCTTCGCCAAATTAAGAAACTACGTAGTTTGAGTTGCTAGAGCATTCAAACTACTCAGCTATTTTGAGGCATCAACTATATTACCCTTTACTATTCATGTCACTGCATTTGCAATGATAGTTGAAGTTGGTATAGAAGATACAGCTGCATTGAGCTAAGCTATAGAGTAGGTCTGCTCGGTTAGAATTAAGACCATATTGTCCACTAAGCTCTTCAAGCTTTCCATTTCCAAATGGTTCGTTATTACGAATAAGCTCCCTTAGATCTTCTCGATTTCTTGAAAGTAAATGGACTCCGAAGGGATGCAGGAATTCTCATTGAAATCTGGAAGCTTAACTTTCTTCTTAGCGAACAAATTCATCAATTCTTTTTCTAGTAGTACTTGGCTTACTTCACCATCCAATCTAGCATCAATTTTGAGAGTTGGGAATTTCTTCCTGGATAACTCCCTAATCTGAGCTAAAATGGCTGAATCAACCAAGTCCTCTTAGACTGGCTTGCTGTTGGAGGGAGATCCTTCTTCGGCTATGAAATTTGACTCAGATACTTCCTCATCCGCTTTTCCATGCTGAGCGGAGTTCTCAGCTTTAGAATCTTCTTTAATCATGGGGACTAGAGGGATAGTGGATGGGTTTGAAAAGAAAGGTTAGGTTTAGTGATGGTTTGTATGGTTGGAATAGAAGGAATATAGGTTGTTTAGATTTTATAAGGGAAGGAATGAGTGAAGTTTGAGTTTGTGGAGGTGTTGAAGAATAGGTGGCCTTTTCTTTGGAGGAATTTGGTGTAGAAGAGATGTGAATAGGGGAATTTGTAGGAGAATCTACAAGATAAGAATTTTTAGGAGAGGAATTTATAGAAGAATTGAGTATTTCAAGATTTATAGAAGAAGTTTGGTCAGGATTTACAAAAGAATTGGAGAAAGAAGTTTAGTGTACTTGTTGGTTGGCTATTTCACCCAAGGATGGGTCACCCTTAAGTAACTCAGCCTGAGTAGGAAGAGACTCAGTTTACTAAGTGAGAAGGGGTTCTTAGATGTTTTCACCAGGAAGAGAAGATTCTTCCTAGTAGGTGACCTCAATGTCATCGTCATCCTCTTTGCTGCTTAAGATTTGAACATTTCTACTTGAGCAAGGTTCAGCAGTTCTCTTTCTTTGAATGCCCTTTTCCTTGGATATTACAGTTTCCACCTCCTAGCAGCTTCAGGACTTATGGTTTGGGTGTCCTCCTTAGCTTTCTTGGAGATTCCTTGAGCTACCACTTCTCTAGATTCCTCAAATTCCTGCTTTTGTTCTCGTATGCTTTCTCCCAACTCCATAGCACACATGTTCTTTATTTTCTACACAACTTCTAGAGGAGGAGGAGGAGGGGGAAATGATTTTGAAGTTTCTGCATCCTTCTCTTCTTCCTTTTGCTTTGCCTTAGCTTCCCTCTAAGCGTGAGTCTTCAGCTTTATCTTGTTTCTGGCCTTACCTTAGGTTTTGGCAGGTGCATCTCCTACCCTTGATTTTATTGGGCTAGCTCTCACATTTTTAGCCCCAGTCTTCTCTTTTGGACTTGTTGAAGTAGACATAGTAGAAACTTGCTCCAACTGAGCAGACAGAGGAACATCATTTATGATTTCCTCACTAGAACCTTCATAGTCCACCACAAACACGTCTTCATCCTCCATGTGCATATTAACAGGGAACACAATAGGTTCCTCCTTCGCCTTCTTCAGCTTGACATCCTGTATCTTGGTATATCTAGTGGCTACTTGCCTATTTTTCAATTTACTGAAGTAATTGAAGTTCGAGGTCTTCTTCAATGGGACAGTTGTTTATCCGGGTTCGTCGATGAAAGTGGAGATATCCATTCTAACAACCTTCATGATGCACTAATCAAGTACCCATAATGGTATAGGGTATTAACCTTTGTCAAGTGATGAAGAATAATCACTGGCCAATTAAGACCATGCTGAATTGGATTCTTGGATAGGTCAATTGTGCTCTTGTTATGACACAAAACTTCGAGGCATTTAGACTTTATACCACAAACCTCTAGTTGCTGCTTAATCCATAGTAGTTGTGATATGCCAATTCCTGCTTCCATGTACTTCTCTTTAGTTGTACTCAATGCAACAAAAGTTTTTTTCTTGCTTTACCATGAGACAAGGCATTCTCTAAGGAAATGGTTTCCTCATATGGAGCTTTTCCTATCGAGCTTATCTCTTCCATTGTCTGCATTTGTGAATCCTTTAAGAGTGAAAGTTGAGCTGTTGGGATACCACACACCTGCATCAATTGAACCTTGCAAGTACCAGAGAATTCTCTTAATAGTTGCAAAGTGAGATTCTCTAGGGTTAGCTTGATAACGTGCTCAATATAGCAGTTAAGTAAAGGAGAGAACCAATAATACCTCTATAGAACTTATTATCTACAGGCTTGCTAGCTTCATACTTACTTAAGATTATGTTAATAGCCATGGGAGTAGACATTGGCTTTGAATGCTCCATACCAATTTTCTTTAAGACTTCTTTAGGATATTTTGCTTGGCTTATGAAGATTCTATCTTCACTTTTTTTATTTGTAGTTCAAGGAAAAAGTTGAGCTCTCTCATCATTAACATTTCAAACTCATTATTCATTTTCTTGTTGAACTCCTTGCAAAGCTTTTCATCAGTTGCTCCAAAGATGATGTCATCCATATAGATTTGGATAAGCAACACATCATCCTTCTTTCGTCTGATAAACAGAGTTATAACTACTTTTCTTCTTTCATAGCCTTTACTAAGTAGAAAGTTAGTCAACCTTTCATACCATGCACGAGGTATTTGCTTCAATTCGTATAGAGCTTTCTTCAATTCGAAGACATGCTCAGGATTCTTTGCATCTTCATGTACTTCCTCTTGAATGAAGCCATTTAGGAATGCACTGTTAACATCTATTCATCTTAAAGTTCATATGGGATGTAAAAGCAAAGCAGATCCTAATAGCTTCAAGCCAATCTACAAGATCATAGGTCTCATCATAGTCTATGCCTTCTTGTTGATTATAGCCTTAAGCAATAAGCTTGGCCGTGTTCTTCACAACAAAGCCATCTTCATCAAGCTTGTTCCTGAAAATCCATTTGGTATCGATGATTGATTTTCCTTTAGGCTTAAGAACTAGATTTGAAACATCATTATGCTTGAATTGATTTAATTCCACTTGCATCATGATCATCCAGTAGTCATCTCCATCTACATCTTCGAACTTCTTGGGTTCAATCAATCAAATGAAATCTGGATAGCTCATCATCGTGCTGAGTAGGCCTTGTATCATTACTGGATTATGAACATCTATCACAATACTTTCGAGTGGGTGATTGAGATGAGTTCTAATCTCTCTTGGAAAACATGAATCAACAATGGGAATCTCTACACTGGGTTGTTAAGGCTGAGGTTGATCTTCAGCTTCATCGAAGTTGATTGAGAGATCTTTGACAACTTTAACTTCAATAGCTTTTGGCTCTTATGCAGGGTTGGAAAGCATAGAGAGTAGCATGTTGAATTGATTTCTTTGCTCGTTTACTCCTTTATCTTCATTAGATGGTTATTTATGTGCATTTTTAGTTTCATCGAAATCTACATGCATAGACTCCTCTAATAAGCCGTTTCTCTTGAAATATATTCTATATTCCCTATTGCTAGTCGAGTAACCTAGAAAGATACCTTTATCAACCTTTAGATCAAACATACCTAGCTGCTCCGTGGTATTTAGAATGAAACACTTACAACCAAATTATCTGAGATGACCAATCTTAAGCTTGCACCCTCGCTAAAGCTCACAAGGTATCTTTCTAAGAATAGGGTTAATTAAAACCCAATTCAAGATATAACAGGCTGTGTTAATAGCTTCTCCCCAAAAGTTCTTTGGTAGATTATTATCACTCAGTTGGATTGAGCCATTTCAACTATGGTTCCGTTCTTCCTTTCTACAACCCTATTTTGTTGAGGAGTATAAGAAGTAGAAAAGTTATGGTCAATACCATGTAGTGAAATGAATTCTTCTAAATGAAAGTTCTCGAATTCACATCCATGATCACTTTAGATTATAATAATTTTATATCCTATTTCGTTCATTATCCAACTATTGAGTTTGACAAAAGACTCAAAGGTTTCATCTTTGCTACTTAGAAAGACTACCCAAGTGAATCTCTTGAAGTCATCCACTACCACCAATGAGAATCTTTTTCCGCCCATGCTCATAGTTTGAACAGGACCAAAGAGATCAAGGTGGAGGAGCTCCAACGACCTCTGAGTTACTACATTGCTTATAGACCTAAATGACTTTTTAATTTGCTTACCAAGCAAAAAAGCTGAGGAAAGCCTATCTTTATCAAAGTTGATACTGGGTAAACCCACAACTAATTGTTTTTTGGCTAATTTAGACAAAATGTTCATATTTATATAACCCAACCTTTTGAGGTGAAGCTATGAATTATCCTCCTTAGATAAGAGACAAACATTAGTGGATCTTGGGGATAAATCAATGATATATACATTATTAATTTTAGCAGTAAAGAGTATAGTTGAGTTAGTCTTACTGTCAATAACTAAGCAACCTACTAAATCGAATGTAACCTTCCTTTCTCTGCCACAATGTTTAGAGATACCTTTGACTAGAGATACCTTTTCAATTGAAGGAGAAACTCTAATAGTGCCGCATCCAACAATCTTTCCTTTTTTGTTGTCTAGCTGACACTCCCATATCCTTTGAGCTTAAATGAGATGAACTACCATTCATCTCCTGTAATATGCCTTGTGCATCTGCTATCAAATACCACATTTCAATCGTACTCATCATAGTAACCATTTTTATACCTACACATGAATATGGCATGTCCAGCCTTCCCACAAAAGCCACACATCACTTCTAGTTTAGGCTAGCTTGCTTTCTTCTTTGCAAAGGAATTCTTCCTCTTAGAATCGCGAGTTTGGTTACTCAAAGATGGATTGTTGGACGGAGGAAGATCCTGTTCCTTCTTTAAAGGTGTTATCTCAGCATTCAAATAATCGAACTACTCAGTGAGCTTGTTATTATGACATTCATGATATTCACATCTCCTCACTAGCTCTTTGATGTTTTTTCTAAACTTATTAGTTAGTTTCATCACATCAAAGAGTACCTGGGTGAACTCTTTTATTAATAAAGGGATTTTAGAATGTACCTCAGTTTGCGTATTCTTTCCTTTATTTCGCTCAGCTTCATAGTCAGTAGTAAGTGAGTTGCTTTTTGAAGTAGATGTTAAGCTCTCAACCCCATCATTCTCTATCGCCATCAAGCAAAGATTAGCGAAGTCAGTTGCTTATTCATTTGATGATGAAGATTCTTCAGAGTCGCTCCATGTGGAAATAAGTGCCTTATTTTTCCGCCCAAACTTCTTCTTGAATCTTATCATTTTGGATTTAGGAAAGGATAATTGAATATGACCCTTCTCACAATAGCCAAAACATTTAATGTCCTTGCCGTGCTCCTTCTTGGGTCCTTCCTCAACTCCACACCCGTGTTAAGTTGGCTTGGTTTTGTTGGGAAACTTCTAATCGTTGAATTTCCCATCCTTCTTCATGAAGCGCTTGAATCATCTCGTGAGAAGTGCCATTTGCGCATTCGAATCACTGCTAGTTAATTCTTCCGATGAGTCAACCTTCAATATAATGGCTCTACTCTCTTTCTCCTTGTCTTTACTCCTTTTGGAGTCATCATTGTATTTCCTCAGGGATATTTCCTAACTCAACAAGGTGCCTATTAGCTCATCGTAGTTGTAGGTCTTTAGATCATTAGCTTCCTCAATGGCACTCTTCTTGGCATCCAACTCTAAAGTGAGAAATATGAGAATCTTCTTCACCATCTCCTCTCTGGTGAATCATTTGCCCAATCACTTCAGTTCACTAATGATATGAAGGAACTGCTCATTAATTAAGACAGTTATTGAACCTGCAACATAGCAAGGTGGAATTTCAAAACTTAAAATTAACTTAAAGGAACTCCTAAGCATGCCATGATTGATATAATCTAAGTTAAAACATTCCATGGATGTTAACAGGTTCATAAAACATATTAAAGAAACCTAACATTTAAGTTTACAATAATACCAGTTGATGCGTACTTCTTTTCCTCTTTTGGTTGCGGCATTCCCTTAGATCAATTCGGTAGAATTTCATTAGCACGAGCCTCAAACTAGGATAGCTTCTATAATTGATCCACACGGATCTTCACCGACCAACTATAGGGAAGTGTATAAAATAAAAAGAATTGAGACCTATATATAGGGAAAAGGGGGAGTGTTAGACTCCCCCTAAAACTCAACATGGAATGGAAATATTCCCATCAGACAAGTGCGTTAGCCACGTGGGTCACTTGGAAATTGAGTGTTTTCTTTTAGAAAGCTTGAAATTGGAATTATAGAATGCTGGGATTGCTTGGACAATATTTTCAACTCTTATGAAATTTGATGTGATTCACCAAGTTTGAACATTTGCTTCAGTATTCTATTTATACTTGGAAGATTTCAAAGTAGTGGTTGTAAACTTCTCATCTGGACTTGATCTTCAATTTCTCTTCTCTTCACAACTTTCAAATCTGCCCATTTTAAACAAATTCTAGGACGTTTAGAGACAGAGAATTCAAATGTTGAAGTGCAAGATTAATTTGTTAATCTTGATGCATCAAAAACTTGTGTCTTCAAGCAAATCCATTTTGAGAGAGAGGTGCGCGTGGAAGCTTGTGATTTGTTTGGTTGCTGGCGTTAGAGAGTATCACAGAGACACTGACATTCCGTACTAACACCTTTTGGTTGTGAGGACCATTTGAGTATCTTCTTTAATTTTAGCATTTTTACCTGAAAAGCATCAAAGGAATATTTCGTCCTTCACAAGCTGAATTAAGCGCACAAGTGTCATATTATTTCCAAGTATCAAACAACTCAGCTTCTAATAAATAAAATCTACTCATTTTCGCTGAGATTTTATCTTATAAACTATGTAATACTCAACTTACCTTAGCTTTTCTTACTCTAAGACATAACTTAATCAAAACTAGATAAACTGAGTTGTTTTTGTTTAACCAAACTCAAATAAACTTGTTTAATTAAGAGTCTACTTAGTTGTTAATTAATTTCTCTATCCTAGATAGTTTATTATTTCCAAAACGTTTTAAGTACTATGAGGTACTATAAACTTTAGTTCAACAATAACTATAAGATAAAAATAATATGCAATTTTTTAATATTAAAAATAACTATATGATAACTATGAGGTAATTACATGAAAACTATAAAATGTGATTTTATTATATAAAAAAACTAAAAACACATAAATAGAATATGATTACATCAATTAGACATACTAAAATTATAACAAAATCATGGTAAAAATACAACAAATTTACATTGATTTGAAATGACTATAAGTTAACTACAAGATAACTATAAAAATATATGAAGAGAAACATAAAAATATTCGAAATAAAATATATGATCATAGATATTGTTTTGAAGAGAAACATAAAAATGAACAAAAAAACTTTAAAGTCACATTTCGAAATAATTAATGGTTTGTGAGATAAATGAAAAATAAGATTAAAATATTAAATATTAAAGAGGAACACATGAGATATATAAAACGTAAGAATGAGAAATGAAAAGTTAAAAATATAATAATGAAAATATTTATCCAAACTTGACAATCCATTGTATTTCCCTTAAATTAAAAGAAAAATCTTTAACCCACACCGAATGTGACTTGAACCTTGGACCTTTAGAATACATAACTTCTATCTTAACCACTAGGCAAAGACCTCAATCAATACCTCTCTTCTTAAACAATTTTGTTTATTAAGTATTTTAGACCGAGAAAATCATAACCACCTTTTACTGATAAAAATAATTTATCATTTAAGTCTTTATTATTTTAACTTATTTTTTATTTTTTTCTATAAAAAACTAGGAACTTTTCCAAGAAATTATAAAAACTTCCAAAATATTATGGTAAAGATATAGAGTTATTGTTGTTTAATAAAAATAAGTTTCTTTCTTTTTCACCATGAGGTAACTTGGATGAGTCCCAACTGTGGACAATACCTTTAAGTCATGTCCAAATCCAACATAATCTCCGGTCTCCAATTTGCGGAGTGATAAGTGGAAAAAGCACCATGTAAATATAAGTAATTGTCCTTTGGAATCACATGATTTGGAGTTATATAGTGGAAATTATGAGTGTTTAAGTTTGTTTTGAAGGTTGTCGCGTGAAATTAGAAAGGTTGCCGCAGATTTCCAGATTTGGGTGTGAAAAGAGTGCTCAACAAGGCTGCTGACTTGTCAATCTGCAATTGGACCTTTGTTGGGACATTTCTTGGAGGGAAAGGAAGTCTTTTTGGAGGGAAATGTGAATGAAAGACGTGTTGCCACTTGCCTTTACTTGGTCATCAAGTAACAATCTAATGGTCCTAAATATTTTGTAATATTATATTAGAACCATTTTACAACTTGCTTAAGGCTTAAAGCTTCGTATAAATAGGTCTTCATTTTGCTTTGCAAATTAGCCTTAGTTGGCTCACCTCCTCTCTACTTTGTTCTTATGTTTTGGTTTATATTATATATATTATTTATTATATATTTACTTTATTTTATGTATATTATATAATTTCCCAGCAAGCTTGCTAGGCTTTGCCGGTGGCTTGTCTTGTGGTGTAGAATCTCTTTTAAACCAACATAAATCTCTTATTAGATTGATTATTATTGTTTTTAATGTTTCATGGGTCTAGCTAGCCTGTGTCGGATTGGGGAGCTAAGAACCGAAAGGTAATGACTAGCAACCTTAGGCCTCTTAATAATCACCTAAGTTTACATGCACCGAGAGGATACTAAACTTTTGCTAAAGGTTCTGGAATTTATTCCAGATGCTTACTTGATCTAAATGCTTAAGGTCTAGTCCGTAAATGAATAGCTTTCGGGGTGAAAACCTTAAAGTATTAAGCAGTAGGATGGTATGCCGCACTTAGTTACATGGAAAGCAGGTAAGATACTTTAGGTCTATGCACTTATACATGTTGGGATAAATGAGATGAAGCGCCATGAGCACCGCCTAATGGTCTGGTAAAGCTTGTGTCTTTATTATTGTCATTTTACACCAACCTTACATTCTGTCTCTGCATTTTGTAGCAACCTTGTCTCTGTTTTCTTTTATTTTATAGCAACCTTTATTTTAATTGTTTCCCTCAAATCACCTTTAATATTGGAACCCCTTAACCTACCGAATAGCCTAGAAAATTAATTACTTTCCTTGTTCCTCGTAGAAATGACACTTGGTCTTGCCTTGTACTACTAACATGATCTAGTTCACTTGATAGGTTCAATTTGGACATCCAACACAGATTCTCGAAGGCAGGACTGATCCCAAGATTTAAAGGTGCTCCATACACATCTCTAGGATTCGATCCTGGTGACTGCTTAAGGATTAACTATTCTCTATCACAAGACCACTTCCTTAAGGTTTAAATTTTTTTTATTGTTTCACAAAATACTCAAGATACCTGGTCCATATTGATTCCAATTTTGCTACCTAAAATGTTGAATTGTTTTTTATACGGAGAAGATATGAAAGAGTCAAAAATTGATATCTAATTTTCTCGTTGAATCCAGCTCCAAAAAATAATTCCACCCTTTCTTTTTACGAGAAAAAAGATCTTTCATTGAATTAAAATGGATGGCATACATATAATGGAGGATTACGAAACAGCTCGCCAGCAATTCTAAAAATACAGCTTGAGCTAAAGAATTCAGAGTTACATTTTCATTTCTATATACATGACTGAATAAGCAAGAATTAAAACTAGAAGCTATCTAACACAATAGACGAGAAATACGAGGGGGTCCATAAAGTGTGGAGGTAAGAGCATTAAAAAATAGATTATCAAACTCCTTAATTAATTACATGAGTGAAACACTTATCCTTCATCCATGATAAAAATTCACGGACATAAACTGCCTCAGCTTCTAAGATGGACAAATGTGAGTGAGAGACACCGCCTTCGCCTCTATAAAGAGACCTGGGGAATTTCGAATAGCACATCGAATGAAAACAGAATCACCATCCCCAAAGATAGTTGCATCCGAGTTGCGCTTGATATAAGGACTACGAGTTAGAGATTGCTGCCAAACATTTACCACACCCATTTTTGTACTTGGAGTTACAATTGAACATTATTAAATGCATAAAAATATGAAAAAGGGATCAAACGGATCAAAATGCATGGTGTTCCATATCAAACAGGGCCGGCCGACTCTGTTAATTTTTTAGTGAAATGTAAGATGAATATGTATATGCATAAATGTTATACTTAAAATCATTTCAGAATACATAAAATCGCAAAACTATACAAGCAAAGTTAAAGCAGAATTCATTCAACAGAAAAATTTGCAGAAAACTTAAAGAGCACAAAGATTTTTAGATTGTTTCCTTGATATCCTTAAAGGATACATCGACCGGCGATAAAAGAGAACAACTTTTATATTGATAACGGCACAAAAGTCCAGGCAAAGATACACAATAATATCCGAGTACAGGCCAAGAGATCACAAAGCTCAAGCGAGAAAAAAAATACAATAATCCAAAGGCAAAGATTCAAGACTTTAGCTGTTGGTTCCAGACTTCAAATATTGGCCACCTAACTTTTGCATTAATCTCAATTCAAAGTTTTTTTTCGTTTGTTAGCTTACCTGCCAATTGACTAATTAGTTGAGACTCTGCCTATAAAAGGCAGTCCTTGGAAATCCAAAAATCATCCAAAAAATTAAGAAAGCTTTTAGTTCCTTTTGTAGAGCATTATTCCTACAAAAGAGTATTTTGAGAGTTTCCTCTTGTAGAGTAATTTATTACCACAAGAGAGTAATTAAAGAAGGGGGTTGAGTGATTTTACCTTGTGAATAAAATTAGGGTGTTTCTAACTGTCTCCTAAATTAGTTTATACCTCGAGTTTGGGTATACTTGAGAGAGCTTGTATTTTGTATTCCCATTATTTATTAGTGGAGTTATCGGTGCCCAGTGATTTTTCCTTTTCAAGGGTTTCCACTTAAATCTCTGTGTCTCTTTATTGCTTTACTTGTTTTATTTGTTGTTGCGAATCTATTTTAGTTAATACATATCACCCGGCTACTGAATTATCTGTTCGGGACCTAACAAGTGGTATCAGAGCGGGTCCCACAAGGTGGTTGTGTTAATTAAAATGGACGGTTCTTCAACATCCATGATTAAATTGAATGGGTCCAACTGGTCAATTTGGAAACCCATGATGGAGGATATTTTGTACTGCAGAGATATGCATGAAGCAATCGAAAGAGACACTGCTAGGCCCAAAGACATGAAAGATCCCGATTGGATCAAGTTGAACAAAAAGGCCATTGGAACTGTTCACCAATGGATATATTTCAACGTATTCGGTCATGTCTCGGAGGAAACGTCTACCCATGAATTATGATGAAGTTGCAAGATCTTTATGATCGAAAAACTGCTAGGAACAAATTGTTCCTGATAAATAAACTTATCAGCATGAAGTATAAGGATGGAACTCCTGTTGTCGAATTTCTGAACGAATTTCGAAGTGCCATTAATCAGTAATCTTCTATGAAAACCACACTAGAAGACGATGTTCAATCCTTATTATTGCTCAGCTCTTTACTATAGAGTTGGAATACTTTGGTAGTGTCTGTGACCAATTTTGCCCCAGATGGAATTTTATTCTTAAACCACGTTGTGAGCACTCTGCTCAACAAAGAGACTAGGAGGAAAGTCACTGATAACGAAAACAGTCAAGCTCTTATCACCGAATACAAAGGTCAGAGCAGAATTAAAGGATCCAACCATTCAGACAAATCCAAAGGCGGAGACAAGTCTATAAGCAGATCCAAATCCAGGGGTAGAGTCAAATGCTACCATTGTGGATTAGAAGGCCATTTGAAGAGGAACTGCCGAAAGCTGAAGAGGGAATAGAAGGATGGCGGCAAGCAAGAAGAAGACAGGAACACCACTGCAACAACTGAGGAGATTGTTGTTTTATCTTTCAATCATGAAGAACAATGTCTCCAAGTCTCAAGTCAAGATGAGACAGAATGGGTGATCAACACTGCAGCATCTTAACACACCACTCCCAACAAGGAGTTCTTCACCACCTACAAAGTAGGAGATTTTGGGATGGTAAAGATGGGCAATAGTGGCCATTCCAAAATTATCGGAATTGGTGACATCTGTGTCAAGACAAACACTAGCTTCACACTCATCCTTAAAGAAGTTAGGCATGTTCTTGATTTAAGGCTTAACTTGATATCTTGTGGTGTCTTGGATCGTGAAGGCTTCAAGAATTTCTTCGAGAGTAGAAAATGGAAGCTTACAAGGAATTCTTTGGTGATTGCAAAAGGAACCATGTGTTGTACACTGTACAAAACAAACGCAATCATTTGTAAAGATGAATTGCATGCAGCTGAAGAAGATTCTTCACCAAACTTGTGGCATAAAAGATTCTCTCATATCAGTGAGAAAGGGTTGCAAATCCTAGCAAAGAAGGCGCTTGGACCTTCCACTAATGGTACGCCACTATCCCCATGTGATTATTGCCTATTCGGTAAGCAACATAGAGTGTCATTCAAGAAGTCATCAAGCAGAAAGTCAAGTTTTCTTGACTTAGTACACTCAGATGTTTGTGGCCCCTTTGAAACAGAAACCTTGGGAGGTAACAAGTATTTTGTTACTTTCATTGACGATGCATCTCGAAAGCTGTGGATGTATTTCCTAAGAACAAAAGATCAGGTATTCCAGTCATTCCAAAAATTTCATGTCATGGTGGAAAGAGAGACTAACAAGAAGTTGAAATGTCTCTGAACTGACAACGGTGGTGAATACACATCTCATGAGTTTGAGAATTATTATTCCAAACACGGAATCCAACATGAGAAGACCGTACCTGGTACACCACAACACAATAGTGTAGTAGAAAAGATGAATCGCACCATTGTGGAGAAGGTTAGATGCATGCTCAAAATGGCTAACTTACCTAAGTCATTTTGGGGAGAAGCAGTATGCATAACCTGCTATGTCATCAATAGGTCACCATCTTCCACTCTAGGCTTTGATATTCTAGAAAGAGTATGGAATGGAAAGGATGTTCAATACTCTCATTTGAAGGTGTTTGGCAGCAAGGCATTTGCTCATGTGCCTAAGGAGCAACGGTCAAAGCTTGATGATAAAGCAGGTCCATGTATCTTCATAGGATATAGAGATGAAGAGTTCGGGTACAGAATATGGGATCCAGAGAAGAAGAAGGTCATTAGAAGCAGAGATGTGGTCTTTCGAGAGAATGAGACTATCGAAAGATTCAAGAAAAATGACAAGTCGGAGTTTGTGAATGGCGTCATTCCTAGCACTGTTCCTTCATAATCAAATAATACAATTGGTGAAGATGTTGAAATGCCAGAACTAATGGAGGTTCATGAAGAAGAAGATGTTGATGAGCAGGGGGAGCAACCTACCCCGCAAGTAGAAGCTGACCAGCAGCTTAGAAGATCTACTAGGGATCATCAACCAACATCAAAGTATCCTAGTTCTAAGTACATTCTCCTTACCGATGAGGGGGAGCCGTAGAATTTCCAAGAAGTGATAACTCATGCAGATAAAGAATCCTGGCTGGAGGCGATGCAAGATGAGATGAATTCCTTACAGAAAAACAACACTTATGAGTTAGTCAAACTTCTAAAAGGCATAAAAGCATTGAAGAACAAATGGGTTTTCAAGCTCAAAAGAGATGGCAATGGAACGCTGGTGAAGTATAAAGCTCGTCTAGTAGTAAAAGGATTTCAACAACAAAAGGGAATTGATTTTGATGAAATTTTTTCTCCAGTGGTTAAGATGACTTCTATTCGAGCAGTCTTAAGCTTGGTAGCAAGCTTGAATCTTGAGCTTGAACAATTAGATGTGAAAACAGCATTCCTTCAAGGTGACTTAGAAGAAGAGATCTACATGGAGCAACAAGAAGATTTTGAAGTAAAAGGGAAAGAAAACCTGGTTTGCAAGTTGCAAAAGAGTATGTACAGGTTGAAACAAGCACCCAGACAATGGTACAAGTAATTCGACTCTTTCATGAGTAGTCATGGTTACAAGAAGACTCAGGCGGATCCATGTGTCTACTTCAAACGATTATCTGATAACAAATATATCATATTGTTATTATATGTCGATGACATGTTGATTGTGGGATAAGATGTTTCTTCAATTCATCAATTGAAAGACCAGTTAGCAAAGTCCTTTGACATGAAGGACTTAGGACTGGCATAACCAATTTTGGGCTTGAAGATTGTTCGTGATAGAAGAAACAAAAGGTTATGGCTATCATAAGAAAAATATGTTGAGCGTGTGCTACAACGTTTCAACATGTTGAATGCTACACCAGTTAGCGTTCCTCTTGCCGGTTATCTGAAGCTGAGTAAAGAATCTTGTCCATCAACTAAAGAAGAGAAGGAAGACATGAGAAAGATTCCAGATTCCTTTGCTGTGGGAAGTCTGATGTATGCAATGGTTTGCACAAGGCCAGCTATTGCACATGTTGTTGGAGTTGTAAGCAGATTCCTAGATAATCCGGGAAGACAACACTGGGAAGCAGTGAAGTGGATTCTGAGATAATTGAAGGGAAGCTCAAAGAAGTGTTTATGTTATAGAGGATCCAAACCAATCTTAGAAGGCTATGTAGATGCTGACATGGTGGGAGATCTCAATCATAGAAAGTCAACTTTGAGATACATGTTTACTTTTGCCGGGGGAGCAATTTCTTTGCAATCTAAATTACAAAAATGTGTTGCACTTTCTACGACCGAAGCAGAGTACATCTCAGCTACTGAAGTAAAAAAGGAGATGATTTGGTTGAAGAGATTCTTTGAAGAGTTGGGTCAAAAGCAAGCTAACTGCATAGTATATTGCGATAGTCAAAGTGCAATAGACTTAAGCAAGAATACTATGTATCACTCTCAAACAAAGCACATTGATATCTGATATCACTAGATACGAGAGCAACTAGAAAATGGAGTTTTTCATCTAGAGAAAATTCCAACCGAAGAGAACCCTTCAGATATGATGATGAAAGTGATTCCTCGAGAGAAGTTTAAGTTGTGCAGTGAGCTAATCGGCATGAGCTCCAACTAGGAGTTGACTTAATAACCCCTTGAGTCTGGAGGGGCAGAATTGTTGGTTCCAAACTTCAAATATTGGCCACCTAACTTTTGCATTAATCTCAATACAAAGTTTTTTTTCGTTTGTTAGCTTACCTGCCAATTGACTAATTGGGAGAGACTCTGCCTATAAAAGGCAGTCCCTAGAAATCCAAAAATCATCCAAAAAACTTAAGAAAGCTTTTAGTTCCTTTTGTAGAACATTATTCCTACAAAAGAATATTTTGAGAGTTTCCTCTTGTAGAGTAATTTATTACAACAAGAGAGTAATTAGAGAAGGGGGTTGAGTGATTTTACCTTGTGAGTAAACTTGGGGTGCTTACAACTGTCTCCTAAATTAGTTTATACCTCGAGTTTGGGTATACTTGAGAGAGCTTGTATTTTATATTCCCATTATTTATAAGTGGAGTTATTGGTGGTCAGTGCCTTTCAAGGGTTTCCACTTAAATCTCTGTGTCTCTTTCTTGCTTTACTTGTTTTATTTATTGTTGCGAATCTATTTTAGTTAACAAATATCACCCGGCTACCGAATTATCTGTTCGGGACTTAAAATTAGCATACAGAACAATAGAGAAAAGCTTAACCCCAAAAGCTAAACAAAATAACTAGTAAACCTGAATAGGTTTAAGGTTAAGAAGAGAAGAGATTTATAAATATGCTTAAGCCTGGAATCAAATTGCAGCACTGTAGAACAGAGCTATTTCGCAGAAGCTTTAATTGAAAACGGGCCTTGAGCTAATGGTTACTCTCTGTGTAGATGGGCTTAGCAAATGTAAAGGGTCAACAAACCCAGCAATAAATAGTTCCATATAGTTGGTTGAATCGTCTAATGTTCCTGAAATTTTAAAAAGTCTGTTTTTTCATTGTTGAAGTGGCATTAATGTGGAAGGGAGAAAAAAAGTTGGATTTCGACAATGTTTCAACCTGTGTCATTTGTGAACCCTGACTATTAATTTGTTTCTTTAACTTGTACCACACCTTAAATTAGGGGAAATTGACATGTACTTTTTGAACTTTTTTACTCAGTTGAAGAGGCATAGTACAAAGCTATTCATGCCTAATCAAAACTTAACCAGCGAAACAGAAAACTATAATTATTGTATGAATATTCTAAATCCATAGCCAATCATACCAGAAAAACAAATCTGAAGTTCATAATTGATCACTAATCATAACCTGAATGCGATTAAAAAAACAACATACTAAGTAAAAAAAAATTATATAATTCAACACGTCAAAATAATACAAACTAGCAATTTCTTTTAATATTCTCATCCAAAATCAAAGAAAAATATTATATAGTGTCGCTGATACTCGTACTCTTAACATATAAAAAAACAATTATACTAATCCCAAAGGTGGAGGATCTCATCCAATTTCCTGTAATTTTTGGGTAGGCTTGTAACAGAAGAAACAATTGATGTTGAAAGACAGAGTTGCGGTTGCAGAACCAAGTTATTGTCCTTTTGCACTAGAAGCGGCTTTTGAGTTTTGTGGTCGTCTTTCATGGTGGTGTGAGGAAGTGGATAATTAAAATCTTTGGGAAAGAAGTAATATTGAAGAAGCCCTGCTGCCATTTTTGGATCGTATTAGATCTTATTCTGGATCTCTAGTGTATTTGTAGAATAAGAAGAGGAGTGATTATTATATAAAATTTTTTTTGTATGTGATAGGAGTTTGAAATTCTACTTCGGAGATAAGTCTATTCAAATAAAAATTCATATCAAAATATAACCTTTTACAAGTAATGGTGATTATTTGGTTAAATAGTTAAACGGAATAGAACTGAAGTGATAAAATTGGATCGAACTACCAAATTTTATTAAAATTACTTATTAGTTAACGTTGGAAAACAAACCAAACTTGCCGAACAAAAGATATTTTGGTAAAATTTGATTTTGTATGTCAAATATTTTAATAAAATTTTATAGTTCAATTCGATTTAATCCGCTGGATTTGGTCAATCAAATTCAATTATTCTTTCTTTATTTGTTTGTTTTGACTTTTACCAATAGAAGAAGAAACTTCTTTCTTGGGGAGGAAGATGACTAATGGAATTTGGTTTGATCCGTCATGGAAAAGAATATTATTTTCTTTTTGGAATATTAAAAGCCAATGTAATAATTATGAATAATGGAATTGTTGTGTTTTAATGAAGTTTCTTCTCTAATAATTGCAGAAAGGTGAACTGTTTTAATCAATTTTATAAAACAAAAATTTAATCAAATATATGTCAATTACTCACGGACGTTATGGTAAATTTTTTATAAAATAACAACTATTTAAGCTTCTTATAACATTCAATTTAACTATCTTTATTAACAAAAGTAACAATTATTTTGCTTCTTACAACATTCAATGACAAAAGGGAGAAAAATTGTATTAGATATGTAGCAATTTTATAATGTAATAGTAAATTTAGCCGGTATATTGTAAAATGGTTATTAGCCGTTAGAAGAGTTAGGGACTAATTGTGTAATTAGCCTTATACGGTTTTAAGTTAGTTTAGATAATATATATTTGGGGTTTCAGGCATTTCTAATTACTTTCTCTTTTTCTAAGAAAACTCTGTGAAAACTATTCTTTTGTGATCTCTTGTTATTTAATCAATGAAGTTTTATGTTCTCTTGTTCAATTGGTTCTTCTACCTCTTTCAAACCAATCCTTAAGATGGCATCAAAGCGTTTTAGCTTCCGCGGTTCAAGCTTTGTTTGAAGCTCCTTAGTTTTCTCTGTCTTTCTCTAATTTTCTTTCTCTAAAGAAATTTGGTTTCATTTTTGTTGTTTCTCTAATTTCCTTGAGTTTTGATTTCATTTCTTTTATCTCTTCAATCAATTACTCGAAGTTTATCCTGAATCTTTAATTGGTTACAAGAATGGCGTCAAGAAATCAGTTTAAGCTGGACGAGAACAGTCTTTATTATCTACATCCTATAGAAAATCCGGCTTTAGTTTTGGTCACATCTCTTCTTAATCGAGCCAACTATCACAACTGGGCTAGAAGCATGAGTATGGCATTGATGTTGAAGAATAAACTTGAATTCGTAGACAGAACTATGAGTAAGCTTAGCATAGCAGATCCTATTTTCTCTTCTTGGAGGCGCTGTAACAATATGGTGTTGTAGTGACTCTTGCGTTCGTTGACTACTGCCATTACTCAGACAACAATTAGTTTTGAGGTAGCTGAAGATCTTTGGAAGACTCTTAAAGAGCGCTTTACCTAGTCGGATGCCTATAGAATATCTTATTTACAGATGAAAATTTATACCATCACTCAGGGTAACAGGACGATAACAAATTACTTTGCATGTCTTCAAATGTTATGGAGTGAGTTTTTAAGTTTGATTCTTTTACATATTTGCGATTGTGAGGGTTGTATTTGAAATATCACAGATAGCATTAGGAAGACTCAGGAAGAAAAGCTAGTAATATATTTTCTTAGAGGACTAAATGGATCTTTTTCTAGCATTAAGCTGCAAATAATGGTAATAGAACCTTTGCTTGTATTAAACAAAGTTTATTCGTTTTTATTGCAGTATGAAAGGGAGTTTATTTCTGTTAAAAAATAACCTTGTCAAGAAATGACATCTTTTGTAAGAAAATTTGGTTTTTATAATAGACAGGGAAACAATTTTAGTAGTAATCAGGGAATATGGAATAACAGTGGTGGTAATAGCAATTTGGGTCTCAGTCAGTGTAGTAATTTCGGTCAAAATGGAAATAATGCTGGAAATATTGGATTTTCTTATGGTAACAGTTTTAGGAAACAAAATTTTCAAAACAATGTGTTGTTTGTTCTTTCTGTAGGGGTAGTCATCTTGTTTTTAAATGCTTGAAAAAGAATGGATATCCACTAAGATTTAAGTCTACATTCAGTAAAATTAATTCAGTAAATGGCTTTGAGGACATAGACCAAGATGCTTTAGAAAAGGATTATGTGAATGATGAACAAGGTGTTTTTATTCAAGATTTTAATCCTCTTGATATGAGTCATTATAATGGATATTCTAACCCTGGTACCAGTAATGATGTTAGTAATAATAGTTTGGCAAGTTCTAGTATGCCTCCACATGTGTTCTCTCAGGAACAATTATCACAGTTGGCACAATTGATCCAGTCTCAAGCACAGAGGAATGCTACTAGTGGTGTTCATGCAACATCAGTAAGATTGGAAAGAGTTAATCAAGCTACAACAAGCTCAGGTATGTTTTTATGTAAAAAGTCTTGAGTTATTGATACAGGAGCCAATTCCCATATATCTAATGATATGTCCTATTTCAATGAAGTTAGAATAGTAAAGAATTGGCATGTTATTTTCCCTAATAAAGTCAATTTAGAGGTTAAAAATATAGGAAATATAACACTTACTGGTGATTTGCTGTTAAATGATGTTTTATTTGTTCCTAGTTTTCAATATAATCTGTTGTCTGTCACTAAACTATCAAAGTAATTTGAATTGTGAACTTGTGTTTAATGACAAATGTTACATTATTCAGGATATATTGACTAAGAATACGATTGGTTCAGCTGAAACTGTGAAAGATCTTTACTAGTTAAATGTAGATTTCAGAAATGTAGTTTTTCATTCTTATAGCTTTCTAAAGAAATGTACTAATGAAGAGCTATGACATTATAGATTAGGAAATCTTTCAAACAAAAGATTGGCTACTATACAGAAAAGCAATCTTGATATTGTTATTTCTACTGATCTTGTATGTGAAATTTGTGCAAAATCTAAACAAAAGAGATTACGGGCTTGTTTAGTTGTGGAAAAATAGAGCAGTTTTCCAGAAAATTTTTCTACGAAAATTGAAAAATGGAAACTGATGTTTAGTTTTAACATTTTTCAGTTTAGAAAACTGGAAAATATTTTTCTGATTTTTCCATTTTATGCCTTGCAATAGAAAACACCTTTTTGATGTTTTCTGAAATTTTCTAAACTGAATAAACACAATATTATTTAATCAGTACATAACTTTATAATTTAATTTATTTATACTAATATACATAGTTGTATAATTACATGTTTATAACTAACAAATACATTTTTTTATTGATATATATTTAGTTTTTTTAATTGAAAGAGATGTTAAAAGAAGAAAATATGCTAGGTTGCCAAACTTTATTGACAACCCTTAAATTCTTATATAATTTTATTTTATTAATTTTTTTATTTTTGCTATTTACTTCATAACTTTTTATTGCATATTTTTTACTTAATAAATATAATTTATATAATTTTAATTAATTGCTTATGATTTTGAATTAATAAATTATAAATTTATTATTTTAAAAAATTAAAAAATTAAAATTATACATAATATGCTTTCTATTTTTAAAAATTTAAATAAAATTAACTACAAATGAAATTACTATATTTTGGTAGAGTGACTGTCACCATTGAAGAATTTAAGAAGTGTGAGATTTTGGATTCGAACCCCACAAACAACAAAATTGGTAAAAATGCCACCTTATTTCTAATGAAAATGAAAAGAAAACAATTTTTAAAATTTAATTTCATACTCTAAAATTGTCAATTTTAAGTATATATCAAGTTATAAATGAATTAACTCAAATTTATGATTGAACTAAAAGATTTTTAACTTTATTATTGATTAGTTAAAAATTTATATTTTTTTTCTAATTTAATTTGTAAAAATTTTCATGTCATTTGTAATATTTTTAATGATAAAATCCAAATATATCAATGATTTTTTTCAAAAAAATAAAAAACAGAAATTAAAAAATTAAATAAACATGAGCATGTTTTCTGTTTTTCAGTTTTCTATTTGGAAAATGAAAAACTGGAAAAATTGGAAAATGATACGAAAACTGAAAATAGAAAATGAAAACAGTTTTCTAAAACTAAACATGCCCCTTTTCCTGTTTAAAATTCTAGTTCTGCCGATATTTTTTATTTGATTCATGTTGTTGATATTTGGGGTCCCACTTTTTCTTCTATGAATTGCTCAAGGTACTTTTTGACTATAGTTGATGATTTTTCTAGATTCACATGGGCTATAACAATGAAGCTACTGAATTGGTTAAAAAATTTTACAACATGGTTCATAATCAGTTTAGAAAATCAATTAAAACTATAAGAATTATATTAGGCCTGAGTTTAATCTATTTGCTTTTTATGCTAAAAAGGGAATTATTCACCAAAAATCTTGTGTAGAAACTCCACAACAAAATGGTTTTTTGGAAAGAAAACATCAATAAATTATGAATGCTATAGCTTTCAAAATTCAAAGTGGTTTAGATGTTACTTTCTGGAATTATTTTGTTGCTTTTGTTGTGCATGTGATTAACAGAATACCTAGTCCTTTATTGAATAATATTAGTCCTTATGAAATTCTTCATAAAAGGAAAGTAAACTATAGTTTATTAAAATCTTTTGGTTGTCTGGTTTTTGTAGAAACCTTAAATAGGGATAGAACTAAATTTGATGATAGAGCTAAGAAAGGAGTATTTTTAGGCTTTGAGAATGGAGTGAAGGGTTATAAGATTCTTTGTCTTAAAAATCACAAAATCATTATTTCTAGAAATGTAAAGTTTTATGAAAGGGTTTTTCCACAAGTTAAGGATGTAAATGTTATAGATAAGACTGATTTAGTTTACAATGAAGAAGATGAGTCTATACTTGACAAGGAAGAATCTAACAGTCCTATAATGAATAGAAGGTCTATTAGGTAGCAGAAGTAACCTGAATACCTTAGAGATTATCATTGTTCTTTAGTGAACAAATGTGAAAATATAGTAACTAATTAAGGAAAACATATTATATCCTTTTCTCTTATGTGATTAGCTATGACAAATACTCTGATATACCTAAGGCCTATTCATTAGCCATTAGTGCAGAAATAGAACCAAAGACTTACAATGTAGTTGCTAAGGATATAAATTGGCAAAATGCTATGAAAGCTGAGTTAGAAGAGCTAGACAATAACAGAACTTGGCAGATAGTTACATTACTTGAAAGAGAGGTACCAATAGGATGCAAATGGGTTTATATAATCAAGAGAAAGGAAGATGGTTCAATTGATAAATATAAAACAATGCTTGTGGCTAAGGGTTTTACGCAACAAAATGGGATAGACTATTAAGAAACATTCTCTCCTCTTGCTAAAATAACCACTACTAGGCTGATTTTAGCTTTAGCTGCTAAGAAGAATTCTTATTTGGAATAACTTGATGTTAATAACGAAGTTTTACATGGAACTTTGGATGAGGAAATTTATATGCAGCTACCACAAGGAGTACAATCAACCATATCTAATCTTGTTTGTAAGTTGGAAAAATCATTATATGACCTTAAACAAGCAAGCAGACAATGGAACTCAACCTTGACAATGTCTCTCATTAAGAAAGGTTTCAAGAAATCTCTAGTAGATCCATCTTTATTCATAAAAGATAAAGGAGGTACTTTTATATCCTTAATTGTTTATGTTGATGATATAATTCTAGCTAGTGATAGTGAATCTGAAATACAAAATATTATGTCTTATCTAAACAAGGTATTTAGCATTAAAGACTTAGGGAAATTGAAATACATGCTAGGTTTAGAGATAGCAAGAAGCAATAAAGTAATCTTTATTAACCAAAGGAAATGTACATTAGAGTTGTTAGCTGAATATGGTTTTTTAGAATGTAAGCCAGCCAAAACTCCTTTTTCCATAGAAAAGTTGATCATTCTAAAACTGACTAGTTATTAGACAATACAAAATATAGGAAACTTGTAGGGAAATTACTATACTTATCAAACACTAGACCTGATATAAATTATGTTGTCCACCAACTATCACAATATTTTGATAAACCACATGAATCACATCTTAATGCTGCTCACAGATTACTTAGATACTTGAAAGGCAACCCTGCTCAAGGCATTTTTTATTCTGTTGACATTGATGTTAAAGTAAAAGCCTTTAGTGATTCTGATTGGGCTAGCTGTACAAAAACCAGAAAATCTATTACTGGCTATTGTGTTTTTGTTGGGAATTCTTTGGTTTCTTAGAAATAAAAGAAATAAAATATTGTAGCTAGAAGTTCCTTTGAGGCAGAATACATGGCAATGGCATCTGCAGTAGCAGAAATACAATGGTTGTTGTATTTACTACATGATTTGAAGATTCATCATTCTGAACTAGCCTTATTTGTCTGTGACAACATCTCTGCCATTCACATAGCAAATAATCTTGTATTTCATGAAATAATAAAGCACTTAGAGATAGACTATCATTTTGTTCGAAATAAAATTCGAGAAGGGATCATACACTTAATGTCTGTCAGTTCTAGCAATCAAATGGCAGATGTATTAACCAAGGCATTGCACAGTTCAGATTTCAATAGACAAATAGAAAGATTCAACTTATTTTCAATCTGAAACACATGTTCAGATTGAGGGGGGGATATTAGATATGTAAATATTTTACAATGTCGTAATAAATTTACGCAGTATATTGTAAAATGGTTATTAGCCGTTAGAAGAGTTAGGGACTAATTGTGTAATTAGCCTTGTACTTTTTTAGGTTAGTTCAGATGTGGCTTTAGGCATTCCTAATTACTTTCTCTTCTTCTAAGAAAACTCTCTGTAAAACCTATTCTCTTGTGATCTCTTGTTCTTTAATCAATGAAATTTTATGTTCTCTTGTTCAATTGATTCTTCTACCTCTTTCAATTCAATCCGTAAGAAATTATAGTTACTTTGAAATAAATAATAAAAATTAGAAATAACGTAAAAAATAAAAAAATAATTATAATTATTCATATAATTATAATTATAAAAATAAAAATATAACCATACAAAATCCTAAAATAAAAAAAAAAATAATAACATACTTAAAATTATTCATATAATTATAATCCTATAATTCTAATTTCTTTCCTGAAAATAACAAAATAACTAAGACATTTTTTTAATAGCCTCTTTTAATATACAGTCTCTAAATATTTTTACCATTTGACATTTTAGTCTTTTTTTCTTGAAAAACTTCCAGAAAGGCAATGTGTCTTTCCGAAAGCTAAAAGGTTGAGACGGAAGAAAATT
Source organism: Euphorbia schlechtendalii (assembly GCA_949673415.1). NCBI lineage: Eukaryota > Viridiplantae > Streptophyta > Magnoliopsida > Malpighiales > Euphorbiaceae > Euphorbia > Euphorbia schlechtendalii. The sequence goes on from CATIWQ010443419.1 coordinate 42,199, forward strand.
TTGGGCCCTAACTAGGTTGGTTTCCCCACTTGCCTACAAAACTCCTGCCCCTCTTTTATTAAATTGAAATGAAAAAGTACAAAAAAGTTTGGTTGTTAAGTGAGCTAAAACAGGCTTTGGCCACTCAGATTATAAAAGTAAGCCTCATAGTAAAAAGTGGGGACATTTTCCCACCATTTGAAATCAATGTTTTCTCTACTGTGGCTAGCTAATAAATTAGCAACTTGGTTCCCTTCACGATAGATGTGCTTCACCTTGGTTCCCTTCACGATAGATGTGCTTCACCTTTAGCTCCACGTTTTCCATGTTGCGAAGGCAAGTACTCCAATCTCCAAAAAAATTCCACGGCACTCTTCTATTTCTCATAAGAATGGTATAGACCACTTAAGTGGAGTTACTCTCAAGCCATAAACGACACCACCCTCTATCAATTGTCATGTTAATGGAAACAATAGCTGCGTTGAGTTCGGCCAGGAAGGCATGTCGGGTTGTCATTCCAAGGGTGAAGCCACCAAGGAAACTATCGTCCGCATTGCGAAACACTCCACCGCAACCAGCTTGATTATCGGCTACGGAAGCATCGGTATTGACCTTGATCCATCCACTCATCAGAGGAGACCAGAGGATAGGAGTAATCTTTTGTGCCCTTGCCTGACGGGGGGTAATATTGAGGTTCGTTAGAATGTTGAGTTCCGTGATTGAGTTTCTCACATGGCCTTTTCCAAGCTTGCTAGATTCGTAGATGGAAGCTCATAAACTTCATAGGCAGTGATGAATGTTCGATTTCTTATCCTCGAAGATGCAATCATTCCCGGTCTTCCAAATGATCTAACAAAGATTCACCCAAGCACTTTGCCAAAGGACGGAAATTTGTGAGGAAAATCTTTGCGAAGTCCCCCAAGTAAAGCGCTCCCACAAAGTGTCACTAACATTAATATTCCTGCCAAACAAATGATCAATTCCCAACCACAATTGTTTCATAAAATTACAATTCATGAAGATATATTACAATGATTCAAAATTAGAATTGCATAAAACACATTTAGAGACAATAACCATCCCTTTTTTGGAGAGCACATCATGAGTAGGAAGGTATCCACGAAGCGCTCTTCAGCAGAGGAAAGAATGCAATGGAGGAATATGCCTGTTCTAAATGAAACTGTAAGTTTTCAAACTAGTCATCTCCCCAGTTAACCATCTGTAAAATAGATTGATCGTAAAAATGCCCATGCTTGCTGGATGCTATAAACACAAATCTAATCCCTCGTAGAGCTGAATGTTTCGGATTTAATCTTTAATGGAAGTTGGTAGCTCCGGAAGTTTCCATGTATCATCATGCCAATAGTGAGATATGGAATCAGTTAGAGAATACTTCATTTGAATCTCGAGATGCAACTGGTCCGAAATTGTTGGGGAAATCCAATTCTCGTTCTAGAAATTTAAAGAGGAATTGGCACAAGGAAACCAAGTGACATGATCTCGGATCTTAGAAAATACCGAGGAAACCAAGCTCCAAATCTAGGAGTTGATAACCGTACGGGTTATGCCAGCTTTATTAAAGAATCGCACTCTAGGAGTCTCATAACAAAGAGAATTTTTGCATAAAATCCCCTAAGCAGTCTTATCAAGAAATGCATCATTCATGGTGATAAAATTCTAGATTCCAAGTCCTCCACCGTCAAAAGTAGTCTTACAAAGAGACCAAGGGATAGCAACAAGTTTCCACATATCAATACATCCAGACCAATGGAAATTTCATATCGCTTTAGTGAAAGTTTTCAACAGTGAGATGAGCTATTTATACACAATGAAGGAGTGAACGAGAACCCCAAAGATAACAGATTTAATCAGGGTCATTCTGCCAGCCATGGATAGTGCACTCCCTTTCCACTGAGCGAATTTGGATAAAGTAACATCCAAAAGAGGTCGACAATGAATAGCTTTAGGTTTACCTCTAAATAGGGGCACTCCGAGGTATTTGAAAGGAAGGTGACCAATACGAACCCCAATAACCGAGGCCAATTCAGTATGCTGGGCAGCAGCCACCAAATCTCCAAAGAAGAGCTCTGTTTTCGCCCAATTCACCATTTGACTTGAAATATCTCCATAAAGAGTGATAGCCTTTTGAAAAGTCCACATATTGTTTATCGATGCCCTACAAAAAAGGAGGATATCATCTGCATTAAGTAAGTGAGAGGGAAGAGTCATACCGTGCGTGTAATGCATAGGGATAATATCACCGTGAAGAACCAAGTGATTCAAATATTTGCTAAAAAAAATCTTCTACAAGGCCGAAAAGTATAGGAGAAAGGGGGTCTCCTTGACGAACACCTCTAGAGCAAGTGAGGTAACCCTTAAGACTGTTCGGAGTGTAACGTGAAATACAAGTAGAGGACAAGATGTTAACAATCCAACTAACGAAGATATCAGAGAAACCAAAGGAGTGAAGAACCTCAAGAAGAAAAAGCCAACTCATCGTGTCAAAGGCTTCCGAATGTCAATCTTCATAGCAAGATTACCATCGAAACACTTTTTTCTAAGGAGATTCACGCCCTCTTTTTTAGGTATAAGCACCATTAAATTAGAATTAAGACCTAGGGTAATATAACCCACTTGAAAGAACCACTACACCATGTTACAAACATGACCTCCAACAAGGCTCCAAAAATGTTGGAAGAAGTTACCAGTGAAACTGTTAGGACCTGGTGCACTATCACCATTCATAGAGGAAACACTCTCATGAATCTCCTCAAATAAAGGCTTCCAAATAAGATTGTCATTGTGGTCATCCCGTCACTCGGTTAGGGATGATATGTCTAACAATCTCAATGTTTGAAGTATTAAGATTATCAAAAGAGAATAAGTCAGAGTAGTAATTAATCACATAGTCTGAAATGGCTATAGTATCAGAAGAGAGAGTACCATCAATAGTCATGGTCGTAATGGCTGAATGAGTTTTCCTTGAGCAGGCCACCCGATGAAAAAATGCCGAATTCCTATCACCAAGCTGGAGCCAATTGGAGCGACTTTTTTCTTTAAGGTACATATTTTTACTTTTGAGTTGGGTTTCCAAAGCAATTTGAGCCTGTAATTCTTCATCGTGTAGGTCATTAGAAATACCATTACTAGAATTTTCTATCTGCAATCTCGCTAGCTCGGTCTTGGAATTACTAGTGTTAACATCAAGATGGCCAAAAACCTCCCAATTCCATTTCTTCAAAATAGGTCTAAGCATTTTCAGCTTGAGTTGAAGCAACTGCTGGGGGGGAAGATTAGGAAAATTCCCATTCCAGTGATCGACGATAACCTAATACAAAGAAGGATGGTCGATCCACATGATTGAAATCGAAAAATCCTCTGAACCCCACAAGAAAAAGTGACAAGAAGAGGATGATGATCGGATTTGCTACTAAGAAGGATTGAACAACCTGATTTCTCCTAGAAGGAAAATAAATCCATCAAACCAAGGGCCCTATCAATTTTTTTTTCAACCCTCTAATTCCCTCTTCTACCGTTAGTCCAAGTGAAGAATGGACCAGCAGTATTCAGCTCCTGAAGTTCTCCACCATCGATAAATTCACGAAATTCCCTACAAGAAGTGTTAATAGGTAAATTACCCCTTCTTTCATGGCTGCCAAGAACAGAATTAAAATCACCAAGAACCAACCAATTCCCGGGAAGAGAATTAAACTGGGTTAAAAGATCAACATATAATGAACAACGTAAACCATATGAATTTTTCGCATAAACACATGCAACGTAATGGAGTAATCACAAAAATGAAAAATGGAAAGATATTAACTGATAAGAGGAAAAATTGATCATAATCTGAGCCACGAAGGAAACTGATTGGAGCAACCACAATGATGGTAGAGGCTTATTATTATGAGCAACGAGCTTAAAACCAATCTTACTCCAGAATCTAGGATTAGTGTCCGAAAACATAATCATAGGTTCAGCAAGGCATAAAAAATGAGGACGATGGTCCTTGATCATATTGCCAAGGATTCTCAGGGTATCAATATTGCCAATACCCCTACAATTCCTAAATAAGGTTTTGATCATAGTTTCAGGGAAGATTTTTGCGCTTTCTTCCCTTGAGCATTAGGAGTTATCTATGCCTTAGCATTACTTTCTTTCTTCTTTTCAATTCTTGTAGAACTTCTAGTGTTGGAGTCCGAAATCTGCTTATCTGGCCTCAAGTCAAGGATGGTCTACTGCTCAATAGAGTATTAGGGGTGCAATAGAATGTATCAATGGGATCCAAAATAAATAGATTGTATCAAGGGGTGCAATATGGAGCTTATCTGCAATAGACGAAGCTTTCGCAGTTGTATCAATGGGATCCAAAATAAAATTTGAGGATGCAAAAAGATTATCAAAAGGAGCTTTCAGAACTGGTTCTCGGATGCTAATGTTTCCGAGTCTGGAAGTATTAGGGGTGGGAGTAGGATCCGCCAAAATATTTTCAGTGTCACTATCCTCTTCCTCAACCTGATCAGCCCAAGAAATATCTTTCTTTCCTTCTCTTTATTTAGGCTCCTTTTCCAAAGCAGTAGAAGACTTCTCCCCCACTTTTCCAAGGGTCTTAGTGTTGCGGGCAGCCAACGATTTGGCATTGCTTGGATAATCTGAGCTCCCTTTCTTCTGATTCCTCCTGCAGTCCACTGAAGAGTGTCCAATAGATTGATAGGTGGTGCAAAATTTTGGGATATTTTCATACTCAGCTGTGAGCACGGGATTTTGTACCAGCTCGCGCGTTCAATGATGATGGTTTTTCGGGAAATTCATCTTCGAATCACATGATTTTCGACCATCCGATGATCTTCATATGGGAATCCTCCTCGGACGTTTTAAATTATTTTAACTAAAAAAAAAAATCCCACGCGGAGGAAGCCTCGTGCGAGGCAGCGCAAGGCAGCCCACGCGAGGTAGCGCGAGACAGCCTCGCGAATGGCAGCCTCGCGGAAAGCTGCGCGAGGCAGCCCGCACTCCCCGCGAAGGTGGTATAGAACCCTCGCGGGCCTCCTCGCGAGGGTCCTAGGGGCCCCTCGCGGGGCTTGCCCGTGAGGGTCCTAGGCGACCCTCGCGGGGATTCCCGCGAGGGTCTTTAGCGACCCTCACGGGGCCTCCCCGTGAGGGTCCTAGGCGACCCTCGCGAGGATTCCCGCAAGGGTCCCTAGCTACCCTCGCGGGGCCTCCCCACGAGGGTCTTAGGCGACCCTCGTGGGGCCTCCCCGCGAGGGTCATAGGCGACCCTCGTGGCCCTCGCGAGGGAGCCTCGTGGGAGGTGACCCGCGAGGCCTCGCGAGGGAGTCTCGCATGCGAGACCCCTCGCGTGCGAGGCTCTTTCTTTTGGATTTTTTGGGACTTTTTCATCTATAAATAGTCGGGTCTTTTTCAGTACAAAGGGATGAAAAAAAATTCAGAGATAAAAATCCTCTTTTTCAGAACAAAAAACTAAAAATGTTTTTTTACTTTCTTCTAACTTTTTCTCGGATCCAAAAACACTTTCGGATCCCAAATTTCTTCATTTTTGAAATCAAATTTCTTTATCTTTTCTTCTTAAATCCTCAGATATTCTCGGGTCTAAAACCAATTTAGAACCCGAGTCTGATTATCTTTTGGATAAATAAACACTTTATTTTCCAATAAAACAATCTTTTTTTTTATTAAATTACATTAAAAATCCAAGAATTAAACAGAGATTTTTGGATTTTTTATATCAACCTTTTCACATTAAATCACCTAAAATACAAAAACGAACGAGGAACGCTCCCGGAGATCTAACGGACACGCCGAAGTGGATTCACGCCAAAAGGGTAAAGCCTCTGAGTTCTTAGAACTGCAAATCCCATGTTCATCTTCTTTCCTTTTTAATTTTTATTTTTGACCTA